>JARPMJ010002147.1:35000-47500 GCA_033366665.1 Phoxinus dragarum | reverse complement strand
GTGGTTTGTTATGATAGGACAATATTTGGTCGAGACACAACTATCCACCGTATTCGTGACGATCTCACTGCGTGTTGAATTATGGGCGGCACTTCCGGTTTGGGGAACTTCCATTCAAAAAGGCAGAAACTAATCATTTCAAATCATAAGTTTGCCAAACAAATAAAGCTTATCCGTTAGTTTGACTGGATGATCTGTCAACTTCCCTTCATGGTTTATTTTCAGGCATCATGAGAATAACACACACTCGGTATTTTAACGTGATGTATAACATGTCAAGCTCTGTTCAGTCGCTGCTTTCTTTTCCTCGTGATCATTTTTTTCCCCTTTGCAATCCGCTGTAAAAGTATGAAAAAGGACAACATGTACTGCGCATTTATGGTCTGTTTCCCGAATTTAATTTACGATATATTCCATTAATAATTCACTGGAATGCATGAATAATCTTCTCCTCAAATCCTCACGTCTCTTTCCAGGTTTGTTTTCACAGGTAAATGCGATTTATAATTTGTTCAAAATGACGGAAATCATTTTAAAATAGTATCATGTAATGCTGAAGTTAATGAACATTTTTGATTAAGGCAACATAAATTACAGATATTACAGTGATATTTAACCACAGACTCGCGCTTTTGGGGTTATTTGATCTGTTGAAAGTACCTTGTTGATGCTTTTACACTTTTAAATTTACTTTTAATGTTCGATGTTTGAACGGTGAGTAGATTAACGTCGTCTTATGGTGACACTTTCTTAACATATTGCGTTCATAGAGCGAGCCGTTCACTGATTGTTTACAGCCTAACGGAAGTTACACCCATAATTCGCGCAAGGCATCATGGGGCGCAGGAATAGTGTGGATAGAAAATCTGGAATCTGAGGAGCAAAAAAATGTAAACATTGAGAAAATCTCCTTTAAAGTTGTGCATTTATGTTCACGATTGTGCTGCACTCACTCACAAAAATACATGTTTTATATATTTACGGTAGGACATTTACTAAATATCTTCATGGAACATGATCTTAATATCCTCATGATTTTTGGCATAAAAAAATTGATTATTTTGACCCATAAACTGTATAGTTGGCTATTGCCACAGATATACCCGTGCGGCTCCAGACTGGGTTCCAGGGTCACACACATATGATCAATTTAGTTTTAGTTTAAAGTATTTAGTGTTGTGTCTAAGATGTCGAGTTAAAGTGTAAACTGGTATGTTCTACACAGGGCTTCATCATGTACACACTCTTTGCTTCTCTCTTTCTCGCTCTCTAAGTGATGTGTAAATGTATTTCTGTAGATGGTGTCCATCAGAGCTGTGTGTTTAACACACACTCGACTCCCGTCTGTCTCTGCGTCTAAAAGGAGGTTGTGTGTGTGTGTGTGTGTGTTCAAGCTATAAAGTTACAAGATGCTGGTTTAGCAAGAAGCTGTTAAAAGCTGTCACAGTGAAGGAGATTTTCAGGAGCAGGACTCACTGTGTCTTAAACACTAGTTTGACCAACTCGAAATAAGTAGAGAGGTTACTTTTTCTGATTCAGATTTAGGTCAAACTAACTTTAAAACGTTTTTTTTTTTTTTTTTTTTTTAGTTCGGACCACCAGCAGATCTTTCTGTTCACTCGTTCAAAAGTTAAATATATTATAAATTATATTACTTATAAAGCATGTCCAGTCCTGTGTGCTTTACTGGACGAGCTCGGGGGATGTGTTGTTCTTATCTTGGTTTTATTTCTATTTCTCAGATTGTTTAATATGTTATAATATAATATATTGTTTTTTGATCCTTCAGAAGTGCAGCCAGACATAACCCGATCTCTGACTCAGTGGCTTCTGCTTCTCTTCTTCTTTATAACCGGTTTAGATTACTGTAGTTCGTGGATTCTGAGTTTGAATCCCCGAGGAGTTTGAACTCCCCGAGGAACCCGTGCGTGTTTGAGAGATGTGTGTGTGTTTCTGACGCCTCAGGACTGTGATGTTTCTCTGACTCAGACTCGGACAGTAAATGCACATTTGGACACAATTGATTGGCGTGTGTGAGGAAGTCACGTGGTGTCGTGTGTTACTGTGTGTGAGCGCTATTAATACTGTGTGAGATCTGCGTCCCGTTATAGAGCGACCGACCGTACCTCGCACACTCACATTCTCATCAATATACAGTTATTTAGATTTAGATCAAATACTGAACTACTGTCGCCCGTCTCCATCTACAGTACACACACACTTCTTACCAAGGCTTTCAGAGAGTTATACATTATACTGGCTATAAATAACTGTGGAACTACATGTCAACTAACAGTTATTAGAGTATTAGTAGAAAGTGTGTGTGTGTGTGTGTGTGTGGTGTGTGTGTGTGTGTGTGTGTGTGTGAGAGAGAGAGAGATAGAGTGTAAGTGTGTGTGTGTGTGTGTCTGTGAGAGATAGAGTGTGAGTGTGTGTGTGTGTGTGATGTGTGTGTGTGTGTGTGTGTGTCTGTGAGAGATAGAGTGTAAGTGTGTGTGTGTGTGTGTGTGTCTGTGAGAGATAGAGTGTGAGTGTGTGTGTGTGTGGTGTCTGTGAGAGATAGAGTGTGAGTGTGTGTGTGTGTGTGTGTCTGTGAGAGATAGAGTGTGTGTGTGTCTGTGAGAGATAGAGTGTGAGTGTGTGTGTGTGTGTGTGTCTGTGAGAGATAGAGAGTGTGTGTGTGTGTGTGTGTGTGTGTGTCTGTGAGAGATACATTGTGAGTGTGTGTGTGTGTGGGTGGGTTTAGGGATAGGGGCAGAGTAAGGTGTGTGTGTGTGTGTGTGTGTGTATGTGTGTGAGGTTTAGGGATAGGGGCAGTGTGTGTGGTGTGTGATGGGCAGGTTTAGGGATAGGGGCTGTGTGTGTGTGTGTGTGTGTGTGTGATGGGCAGGTTTAGGGATAGGGGCAGTGTGTGTGTGTGTGTGTGTGTGTGTGTGTGTGTGTGTGTGTGATGGGCAGGTTTAGGGATGGGGTAGTGTGTGTGTGTGTGTGTGTGATGGGCAGGTTTAGGGATAGGGGCAGAGTAAGGTGTGTGTGTGTGTATGTGTGTGTGTGTGTGATGGTCAGGTTTAGGGATAGGGGTAGTGTGTGTGTGTGTGTGTGTGTGTGTGTGTGTGTGTGTGTGATGGACAGGTTTAGGGATAGGGGCAATGTGTGTGTGTGTGTGTGTGTGTGTGTGATGGGCAGGTTTAGGGATAGGGGCAGTGTAAGGTGTGTGTGTGTGATGGGCAGGTTTAGGGATAGGGGCAGTGTGTGTGTGTGTGATGGGCAGGTTTAGGGATAGGGGCTGTGTGTGTGTGTGGTGTGTGTGTGATGGGCAGGTTTAGGGATAGGGGCAGTGTGTGTGTGTGTGTGTGTGTGTGTGTGTGTGTGTGATGGGCAGGTTTAGGGATGGGGTAGTGTGTGTGTGAGTGTGTGTGTGTGTGTGATGGGCAGGTTTAGGGATAGGGGTAGTGTGTGTGTGTGTGTGTGTGTGTGTGTGTGTGTGTGTGTGTGTGTGTGTGTGATGGACAGGTTAGGGATAGGGGGCAGTGTGTGTGTGTGTGTGTGTGTGTGTGTGTGATGGGCAGGTTTAGGGATAGGGGCAGTGTAAGGTGTGTGTGTGTGATGGGCAGGTTTAGGGATAGGGGGCAGTGTAAGGTGTGTGTGTGTGTCTGTGTGTGTGTGTGTGTGTGTGATGGGCAGGTTTAGGGAAAGGGGCAGTGTAAGGTGTGTGTGTGTGTGTGTGTGTGTGATGGGCAGGTTTAGGGATAGGGGCAGTGTAAGGTGTGTGTGTGTGTGTGTGTGTGTGTGTGTGATGGGCAGGTTTAGGGATAGGGGCAGTGTAAGGTGTGTGTGTGTGTGATGGGCAGGTTTAGGGATAGGAGCAGTGTAAGGTGTGTGTGTGTGTGTGGTGTGTGTGTGTGTGTGTGTGATGGGCAGGTTTAGGGATAGGGGCAGTGTTGTGTGTGTGTGTGTGATGGCAGGTTTAGGGATAGGGGCAGTGTAAGGTGTGTGTGTGTGTGTGTGTGTGTGTGTGATGGGCAGGTTTAGGGATAGGGGCAGTGTAAGGTGTGTGTGTGTGTGTGTGTGTGTGTGATGGGCAGGTTTAGGGATAGGGGCAGTGTAAGGTGTGTGTGTGCGTGCGTGTGTGTGTGTGTGTGTGAGAGTGAGCAGTAGATGTACAGCTGAAGGGAATCTGGAGCTGCATGAGGAGGAGGATCAGCTCAATTGTCCTCCGTTTAGAGTCGTTCACACAGAGTCTTTCTCATGCTAATGAGTTCCCAGAGTTTCCAGAGCTCTTGTCCCCGCATCCAGACGCCTCGACACAAAACCAGAGGCGAGACTCAGACACACACATTCTGTCTTCAAAGATCTACAGCTTTCTTTCACACTCACTTACACAAAGCTTGTTAAATACAGTCAGGGGCTCAGAAAAGGATATGCTTTATATGCAATGCCTGGACATTTGCAAGTTTTTGCAAAACCCTCGTATTGAGACACAATGCCATGAACCTTACAAACTGTACAAATGTAAAAAATGTTCTGTCTAAACCAGTCGTTTTAACAGCCGGCTACACTCGCAGAAAAAAAGGCATAAAAGATTTAACTGGGCCGGTAACCTTTCAAAACACACAGATTGTGTACCATTTATTCCTGACTAAACAAGGCTTGAGAACACCGGTTGAGTGTATGCCGTTAAAACTGTCTTCAGTGATCACAGAAGCATTGTAAGCTACACGTACATGGCTTTATAAATTTGGCTGTTGGGTCCAAAAATTCAAGCAGATGTAGTTTTCCCCTCTCCTGTCATTGCACTTGTAAAGCATTTATTTAAAATAAAATAAGCACTAGCACACTCACCAATAAACATTTAAAGAGGCCATATGATGCCATTTTACAGTCTTTTGTGCTCGACTAGAACAGGTTTTCCTGCTTGAATGTTGATTATTCTCCTCATATTCTCCATTGTTGCGGCTCCTCTCTTCCCAGTCTGTCAGAAACGCTCTGTTCACTTCCTGTCACAGTCTGGTTTGGAAGTTTGTCTGTTCAATTAAAAAATAAATTGGCCCATATCCACAAAACAGCCCTGAAAATCATAGGAATAAAACAATATTAATCCATACAGACTTGAAGAGAGCAATGAGTATTATAGACTCCGAACGTCCTCTTTTTAGCGAATACCAGCCGTTGCCATCGGGAAAGAGACTGAGAATGCCAATCTGTAAAAATAATAGACTGAAGCTTTCTGTTCCTGCCTCGATAATTCAGATAAAACTGCTGGATTTGACCAGGAACAACGCACCTATAGCACACTAGCACTTTACTGCGTGAAGCACTGTACATATCTTGTATTTTATGTTTATACACTGTTGTGTTTTAATGTATGTTTTTTATGTTTTAACTGTGTTGTCTGCTTAGTTGTTATTGTGTGGTCCGAGTAATACTGTAGCACTTTGGCCAAGATACATTTCTCTTCGGGGACAAATCAAGTTTATCCTTCCTTTTGTGATTGGTCGAGCACTTCGAGTGTGTTTGGGAAATGTCCCGCCCCTTTCCATAACCACCAGTTTCAACACACTATTAATGCTGGATCCAGACGAGGTTTGACGTGGGGAATATCCCATATTAAATGTCTCACTTCAGACCTCAGTGAGGTTTTTCAATCACACTTCACATGTTGACCACATGATGTCGCCACATTACAAAAAGAGCATATTATGGCAAAAACAGAATAAAAACAACATAAAATTGCTTTGAAAACAGCCGACAAAAAGCAAAAACAAAGGTATGTTTACATAAACTTCATGTCTAATGTTAAAGTTTGTGTTTTATTGAAAGCAGGACTTGCCGACATCTTGAAAGTGACGTCAAGTGACGCGTCTCGCGGAGGTTGAACGATGTACCCCTAGTTCACAGGTCGAATGTAGACACATGTAGACATTTAAAAGTAATGAAAAAGTTTTAGCGGTTTAAGTTTGAGCATTTTTAGGTTTTCTATGTGTACTGAAGCATTCCTCGCATTCCATTCATTACTAAGGGGGTCAAATTGACCCGCGAGGGAAGGCTTTTTTGGTCCCACTTTATATTAAGTGGTTTTAAGTACTATGTACTTACATAGACAAATAAGTACAATGTACTTATTGTGTTCAGGTTGTATTGTAAAACACTTTTGCTGCTATTGAGATGTTATACTGGTAAGGTTAGGGTCAGGTGTGCTGGTATGGGTCGGGTTAAGGTGTAAGGGAAGGTCAACTGTGTAATTACAAATGTAAATACATAAATTCATTACAGTTGTAATTACATGCAGGTATTTTTAAAATATAAGTACAATGTAAAAACATGTACACAATAAGTCCATTGTATAACATTTTTAATTTCAATGTAAGTACATAGTACTTAAAGCCACTTAATATAAAGTGGGACCGGATTTTTATTTTATTTTTTTTCAACCACAAAACCCATTTTTTTGTGTGTATTCATGGTTCAAGTGCAACAAAATTCCTGGAACTTTGATGAACACTCAAAATTTTTTTTAAAAAGTGACCCAAGTGAAGGATGAGGGTAAAACTGTTCTTGCTCTGCAGGATATTGGTTGGGGCTCCTCAGGCCCGAGGCGTGGGAGCTTTGCAGACCAGCCGTCCTGGTGCCCTGTATCGCTGTCCGGTTACATCGGAGAAGTGGTGAACGAGTGGACATCGATGGAAATGGTAACACTTCAGCTTCATTTTCATGTGATGAACTATTATCTCTGCTAAGCTAAGGAATTTTTTTCTTGTTTTCTCAAGTGAGTCTGGAACAGGAGAGCAAAGACAACCAGTGGTTGGGAGTCACAGTCAAAAGTCAAGGGATTGGTGGAAAAGTGGTGGTGAGTATATTTTATACCTGTGACAGGTAGATTAGATCTGATGTGAAGCAATCATTGGCTGTGTATAAAATCCTGCAGTAGAGTTTATAAACCCTGTGTAAAGGAGTCCAGCTAGTGAGAGATAATGCTAGAGACGTTGGTATTTAATGTCCTTGTTAGCACGCCCGCCTCCCAATACCGGACACTCCGGTTCGAGTCCGGCTCGGAGAGCTTGACGTTAACTTTTTTGCTCACCAGCCACTGTGGTTAGTGGTTTTCCAAAGTTACAAGCCACTCAGCGTTTCAGCGATACCACGGGGAAAAACTTCCATATAGATATTTTTTATATTATCTCATAATTTGGCAGCCGGTATATTAGTCTGCTGTCGCTTTAAGACCTGATGCACGGACCTCTCATACTGTTTTATATAGCCAATACTTGTCTTTATGTGCGCGCACTTTGGGTGTGAGCCCAAAATCTGCAGGAATGAGTACAATTATGCTCAATACACGCAATCCCTCAATACATGCAAGCCTTATAACACCAACAATATTCATCCAGATCAAATGAA
The DNA here is from genome assembly GCA_033366665.1 of Phoxinus dragarum. Lineage (NCBI taxonomy): Eukaryota > Metazoa > Chordata > Actinopteri > Cypriniformes > Leuciscidae > Phoxinus > Phoxinus dragarum. The sequence continues at coordinate 40,102 of JARPMJ010002147.1, read as the reverse complement.
ACGAGTGAGTAAAGTGGGTTTGTGAGTCAACTCACTATTGGAGATATGATTGAGATGATGGATTATTTTCGACAACACTAGATTGCACTTAGTTTATTATTTCAGATACATGTTTAAAAAAGACTACAATTGAAAAATGTATATTATATAAATTCAACCCACCAAAGTGGCTAGTAACTGCGTTACACGCCACCGCTGAAATATACCCACATTTGGCGGGTTGACGGGTGTTAATGTCAAGCCCTGGTTACAGTGGTGCCGTGACCCGGATGGTGGTACAGTGGTGCCGTGACCCGGGTGGGAGTGAGGTTTAGTGGTGGAGTGTCACGGAGGCCAGCTAGTGAGAGCTGTGCAGGTAAACCTCACTCCCCTGATCTCAAGAGGCGCACTAGCGACTGACGCTAGAGACTGCAGTCTTTAGCTTCCTCGTTAGCACCATTGTTAATTTGTTAGCGAAAACTATGACGAAAAATGTTCGTTGACAATCTTTTTTTCCCTTACTAAGACAAGACGATGAGAGACGACACCCATGTCATTAAACGATAACTGTGATTATATCAAGATATGCAATATCGTTGACGAAAAAAGACGAGACTGAAATGTGTTTAAAAAAAATTAAAACTTGACCAAAACAAAACAAAAACACTTGTTTGTGTCGAATAAAAGAAGAGACAACACATTACAGCCTGTTTTTACGAGCGTTCATGCTTGCAGTTGCCAGATTTCAATAATTGAAACCCCCAGTCAGGGCTTTTCTGTTAAAAGAACACGTTTTCTACGAGGTCTTTCCAATAGTATCTGGCAACCATGCGCACGCGCTTTCTCTACACTGTTGAAGTAGCGCGGATGATCTGAAAACACAGACAGATAAGCTGGAGTTGAGCGATCTTCATTTGAGATTTTCTACTTAAAATAAAGTGTCATTCAGTCTGTCTGTGTTCTGTCACGAGCCGCTTGCGCTCTTAGCACGCCCGAGTCCCGGTTCGAGTCCGGTTACGGGCTGAGTAGGACCGGAGGGTTTACATATACCACATATACAAACAATTTGTCCCAGGAATATTTCTTCCCCCCAGACCTGTTGCTTTCTGCGTGTTTCCATTGCAATCTAAAGTACCCGGGAAGATTAGGCAAACTAGTCCGGTGACGTAGGACTGCACGCTACTTTACAGTTCCCGCTGGATTTCATCCTCTGAATTTAAGCTTAATAAAGCCTGAACCTCGTCATTCCTCGAATCTCAAGGATCATTAAAGATCCTCAAAGATCCTTGAGATTCTTTTAGCATCCTTCATTTAGCATATTTTGAAGGATGCATCAAGCGTATCCTTCGTGTCCTCAAAACACCCACAGTTCTTTGCACAAATTCTTTTTGATGGAACAGAGCTGATGAAAAATGATTCGGCACTGAGCTCATCCGAGTACACGTCTAGTCTAGAAGCCTCAGATAATGAAAACATGGGTTTAAAGAAAGATGGAATTCAATGCAACTCAACTTGCAACGTGGACTGTCAGTGTGGAAATAAAAATAGGGTAGAATGGGACCACGGTCATTGTGTCCTAAATGTGTCCTGTGTTTGTCCTGATGTCATCTCACAGACATGTGCTCACCTCTATGAGCTCAGACAACGTGTCAACCAGACGTTTGAGACTCGTGACCCGATCGGACGCTGCTATGTGCTGAGTGAGGATTTGACTGAGAGAGATGATCTGGACGGGGGAGAGTGGAAGTTTTGCGAAGGTCGTGCTCATGGACACGAGCAGTTCGGGTTCTGTCAGCAGGGTCTGTCTGCTAGCTTCACACCGGACAAAAACCACATACTGTTTGGGGCTCCGGGCACCTACAAACTGGAAAGGTAATGGTGATTGAGAGCTTTTCAACATTACTGTATATTGGACCAATCATTTAAATGATTGGTAACACTTTATTTTGATAGTCCACTTTAGACATTCTACTGACTGACTATAAGTAACTTTGCAACTTCATGTTAACCAGCAGTCATTAGGCCGTGTGTCCACCAAAGCGTTTTTTTCATGTGGCCGGCGTGTTTTTCAATTGTTTTCAATGGGAACGCCGCGTTTTTAGAACGCCAGGAGCGCAACGAGGCGCTGAGCGAGTATTTAACACTCAAGCTATGAGCACTCGGCGTTTTTTACAGGTCGCTGAGAGTTGAAGAATGTTCAACTTTGCGTAAAACGCAGCGCTCATCACTGTCACTTTTTAGCCAACTGTTCAATCACAGTGGAGGAGGGGCGGGACTAATACCACACCGACCAACGGATATTCTGTATCATAGCAACGAAGCGTCTCAACTTAAAAAAAAAACTGCGCTGCCAAAACGCTCTCAAACGCCAGCAGCTAGGCGTCTTCAGCAGAGCGCCTTCAGCAGAGCGCCTTCAGCAGAGCGCCTAGCGTTTTCAGCTGGCTAAAAACGCTTTGATGGACACACAGCCTTACTGTATGTTCACACCGCCGCCGGCGAGAGCGGCAAAATTCGCTCTCGCCGCTCTGCCATCGACGCCGTGAGATTCGGGGACTCTCTTGCGCTCTGACGTAGATTTTAGAATGCTTGATTTTTTTTAAACTTTATTTAAAGGAGCCGCAAAGCAAATAAGAACTGAACATAAATCAGTATCCTATTTTGTGCAGACTGGCCACACGTAGGGTGTAAGTTAACCTATTAAAATCGTTTAAATGTGAAAGTAACAAAACACCAACAATTTCAGACACCTTTTTCCAATCGTCGTTCTTTTTATTAATGTCCCTGTATGTAAACACGGACACGTCGTACAATAACGGGAAACCCGCAACAGAAATAATGAACTTTTCCTCCATTTTGCTTAGGAACTAATGTGGTCGGAACCAAAGTTTACAGGATTGTGTTCTGTGGTATCCTCTCAGGCGGAGGACTTCTACATTCCGATTGGTTGCCGCCGAACCGCGTCATAGCTTATTACCATAAAGTTGACTTGATTTCAACTCTTCTCGCCGTCCAAGACACGCCCCGCCGCCCTCGCCGGAGCTCGCCGCCGGCTCTCATTGAAAATGAATGGCTTCCGGCCAATTTGACGCTCTCGCCGCCGGCGGTGTGAACGCACAGTTAGAGTATTGCACTGTCTGATTCATATCTGATCACACTTTATTTTGATGCTTCTCAGACGTCACACACTACCTTGTAACCAATCTGGGGTGTGTTTCCCGAACAACGACGTAACTCGCTGCTTAACTATCATAGTATGAACATCGTTGGAGAAATCATCAGCTAGTCACGACTGTTTCCCGAAACCGTATTGTCTCAAATTGGTCGTTCAACCACGTTGGTTAATGATGTCACGTACGTGGTGGAGTAATAACTACTTTTAATGAATCTGTTTGAGATCAAATTAATGCTAGATGTTTTGCTATAAATGACGGACATTGCATCTGACGACTATTTGTAATTTTTCTCAGTTATTTTGCTCTATTTCCAGATTCACTCATAGACTCGTTCTTACACTAGAGCTCGTTCACACATGCGCACTCTTCAGAAACTATGTTTTAAATCTTTTGACAAACCGAGCGACTCTTGACAAAAGACGTAAATGACATTTGTATGTGTTCTAAATAAAAGACACAGATTGCACTGAATGTCAGCTTGCTTATTTTGCTCAAGATCAGGATTTATTGAGTCCACATGTCATGCAAACAAGAAACTCTTCTTCTAAGCACAGGTCGAGATCTGTCGCTCACACACACAACTCTGCGATGCTGTTTGCGAATGTTCGTTAGAACGATGGTTTCGGGAAACACAGACTCAATATCCTATACTGATAACGACAGAACTTGCGACCATAGTTAGCTAACGATGCTTTCGGGAAACACACCCCAGATCAACGTGTGATCGTCAACCAGTGGATCTCTGAGTGAGTGGAGGCGGGGCTCATTTGCATATTCATAGAACACGTTTGCTAAATGAGGAAAGGGTGTCGAGTTACATTCAAGATATTTTAAGGCATAAAGAAATCTTTTTCAAGGAAAAAACGTTTAAATATGTAATTTTGGTGATTTTAAGACAGACATTTTCAGCTATTAGATCATTTGTGTTGTTAGTAAAATTGCTTTTGATGAATTGATGTGTTTTTTCTCTCTAAATCATCTGAACTATTCTCTTGCTGTATCTGTCCTCCTGTCTGTACGCTCAGGGCTGTTATTTATGGCCAGTCCCGTTGAGGACGCCCTGGTCTATAAAACTCTGGACCCTGTCCAAAAACTCCTTTGAGGACGTCTCTCAAAACAGCTATCTGGGTTTGTAGACAAAAAAACATAATTATTTTCATTTCCAATCTCCAAATGTATTGGCATTGACTGCTGATAGTGGTATCCTGACAACATGAATACACTCGCATACCTCAATCCCACTCAGGATCATGTGAAGTCAGGTACACAATCATCCCGTTGTTGATATGAATCTGTCCCAGGCTTCTCTGTGGACTCCGCCAAAGGTCTCCTGAGTAAGTCTGAGCTGACGTTGGTGGCCGGAGCTCCTCGAGCCAATCACACAGGAGCCGTGGTTCTGCTGCGGAAGGACAACGTCTACCGGCTGATGCCTGAGCATATCCTGTGGGGCGAGGAACTGGGCTCGTCCTTCGGTTATTCTGTGGCCACTGCTGATCTGAACAGCGATGGGTGAGACACACGGCCCTATCATACACACGGCGGGTGTATGCAATACAATACCCTATGTGTTTTGCTAGTTCCAGCCCGGCGCTGTTATCATTTTCACGTCCTGCGCCACGTTGTGTGAATAGCAAATGCCCATGAGCCGCTGGTCTGAGAACGAGTGTGTGTTCAGGCTCATTGATGGAGCGTTGCTGTTTTGAGGAACTGAGACTGAGCCATTGACCAACTGAACCCTGATCTAAAGTCAATGGCGCAGTATTTTATTTGTTATTTAAAGAGTGTGTTAGTAATGTGAGCCTGTAGGCGGGTACACAACGCGCTACACTGCTTATTATACACACACTCTGCTTATTACACACACACACATAAATACACACACACACTCTCTGCTTATTATACACACACTCTGCTTATTACACACACACACATAAATACACACACACACAC
>JARPMJ010002147.1:0-27500 GCA_033366665.1 Phoxinus dragarum | reverse complement strand
TTGAGCCCAGAATAGTCGGCACGGACTTATCTTTGAGCAACAGTTTTCTGGCAAAGCTCAAAACAGTCATCCTTCAAATGTATAGAACAAACGCTTACATTAACACTGCCGTGACTGAGACGTCCGCAAAAAATAAAGTGCATCCATTTTCCCCTGACGACTGGATCTTTCGCAGCGTATTCAAAGATGTTGTTTGTCCACAGCCAGGAACAGCACATCTGCGGTATCGTCATTTCCCTGTACACAGACCCACTCGCTGTCCGTCGACTGAACGCTAGTGAGGCGCGCGGGCGCGACAACGATACGAAATGAGCGTAGTTGTCTTGCGCTGGAGGCGGTCATATGCAAACGCTGGTACGTCACTTCGTACCGTGACGTCACTTCTTACCATGGATCCAGAACGAGCTGTATTTAGAGCTTGATTAAATAAATGATTCGTTTATAATGGGGAGGACGTCTTAAGCTATAAAACTTGCAGGACGTTTTAATGGTACAAAGACCTCTTATATACCAAAAGATCAAGGCAAATTTGGTTTCTCATGTCATGACCCCTTTAAGTTAGTTTAGTGATGGTTCATTTTTGTTGTAAAAACGTTATTAATTTAGTTATTTATCTATACAGTCGCTCTGGAGAAAACCGTGATGTCATCGTCCAGCTCAGTTCAGTTCTTATATAATGCTGTCAATGCAGGAGATCAATAATATTGTTGGATATTAAGGGCCGTATCTTACTCCCAGCGCAATTGACTTTGTACTGGACGTATGTATCATTCCTATTCTGCACCCGCGCACAGCAGTTCAGTGAAAAGAGGAGTGTGTTCCGGCGCAAACGTTCCCTGGTGATATTCTGCAGTTTCAGAAAACAACTCCGCCGCTGACCAGGAGAAACCGAGTCTAAAGACAGCGGCGCCGCGCGTTAGTCAGATGCTATTTTAAGAGCGCGTGCTTGGCCATTATGTAGCGTGTGAACAACACACACACTTTGATTCTCTAATATAAACAGACACAGCAGTTTTCATTTTTGCAAATCATACATTATTACAAGGAAACATATTAACACACGAGGGAAATCATTGTTGTGTCCGTGAAGATGTGAAAAAATAGGCATAAATCTAGCTTACACATTTACCCAAATTATTATACGCCTGTTTAACCGAAGCTGATGTGTGTGTGTTTCTCCATCATCCCCAATGTCACTTCTCTGTGTTTTACGGCCCTGACGAGAATCATCTTCTGTTCTCGTTTCTCCAGGAAAACATTCTGGACAAGCTGCGGCCCGTGTCTCTGGCGATCACACACACTATCCGGAGGAGCAGACATCACCCCCACACGGGCCATAAACACCATAACCAGCTGAGCCCTGTCCTGAGCCCCAGTCCCTCCAACACACTCTACCCCGAGGTACCGCACGTCACATGATCTGCCGTTTCTGATGCGCGGTGTCTATTGATATTAGTTGTGATTGTTCAATCACTGCTGTGTTCAGGTGTTTGTGTATAATGACCGAACAGCACAAGATGGTTCATTGGAAAAATAATCAATATTCTGATAATGGCTGTCATATTTAGATCTAGTCAGAGCCATAGAAAGAAAGAGTTGCGACACTCCCATAGACAGTAAAAAATGGCGGCGCTTTTAACCGCCTACTTCCGGGATTTGAAGATCGGATTAGTTCCAAACACTGTCATTTGGGCGTTGGACCCCATTTACTTACATTGCTGCGCGTCGAGTTGTTCCAGAGGTAACTTGCTGAAATATCGACCTCTTCTGAATTGTCAACTGTCTATATTGTATCAGAGGCCCTTTGCGATGCTTATACTGGTCTTCATTTGTTTATGCACAGCGTAATTATTTATATTTTATCTTGGTTGTTTCATCCAATTTTCTAGCATTGCCTGCTTGCTAGTTTAAAGCGCGACTTCGCCAGCTGTGAAGGAAGCATCTAATTTGTTCGGTAATGAATCGCTACCACCTTTATAGCAACTTTTATTTAATTACATTTTTGGGATATACTAACTTTTCATTATGTGACGTGTTGGCTGAGTTTGAGTGGAGAATGCTGCGCATCGAGTTGTTCCAGAGGTAACGTAAGTTTCTGAAATATCGACCTCTTTTGAATTGTCAAGTTGTGCTAAAATAAATATCATGAGATGTCCATCATCAGATGAATGATATGGAAAAGTTAAGTTAGAGTTAAGTTAAAGCCAGTGCTACCATGCGAACATGAACACTAAGCTTTTCCCTCCAAAAATATAGCCTGAAACTTATCTAAGTAATATACATTATTTTGTTGTCACCCTGCCTCTCCAAATGCAAAACTGACATTAACAAAATGCAATAACAGCTGAAAAAGTACTTGGGTGTGTGTTTTATTTTATATTTACCGTTCAATAATGCAATCGCTGCTGTCTGTCCCATAGAAGAACATGATTATGAGTACGAGACAGCCATAGCGGCGACATCAAAGAGTGTCGCAACTCTTTCTCTCTATGGCTCTGGATCTAGTCAAAGACAAGTCAAATTTATTTGTATAGTGCTTTTCACAATATATATTGTTTCAAAGCAGCTTTATAGAAAATCATGATGTTAATGTTTTAAAGTCCCCCTGTAGTCAATTATTTTATCCCCTAAACTCGTCTTTGATCACCAAAATTACATATTTAAAAGTTTATTACTTGGAAAAAAAATTCTTCATGACTTAAAATATCTTGAATGTAACTCTACACCCTTGCCTAATTTAGTATACGCGGGTTCTATGAATATGCAAATGAGCCCCGCCTCCACTCACTCAGAGATCCACTGGTTGACGATCACACGTTGATCTGATTGGTTACAAGGTAGTGTGTGACGTCAGAAACACCAGCGATTTCAAACCGTGTTTTTGAGACTGTCTTTGGTTCACTGCAGTTTTAAGCAGAAAATACTCAGCAATGCTGTCCACTTATGAACTTACACATGGTTCGTCTTAAAGTCAAGTCAAGTCACCTTTATTTATATAGCGCTTTTTACAATACAGATTGTATCAAAGCAGCTTCACAGTGATAACATGAAAATAATACAAAAAACAATTTCATCATCGTCCACCTTTAAGGCAGATCTATAATATTGTTGAATATTAAATGTCCCCAACTAAGCAAGCCAGAAGGTAAGGCAACAGCGGCAAGGAACCAAAACTCCATCAGGTGACAGAAGGGAGAAAAAAACCTTGGGAGAACCCAGGCTCAGTCGGGGGCCAGTTCTCCTCTGGCCAATGAGTGAACAGTGTATGAAGTTCAGAATGAATCAGAGTATTTGTCCAGTTCCGGTTGGTTGAAGTCGGAGTGGAGAGGAGGAGAGACTGGTTGACACTTCAGGTCAGCGGCGTCGTCGTCGTGTCCTGGCGCTGGTCCTTCATCAGATCTGGATACGGCCTGGTTCCGGTGGACAGCGGTAAACCTCGGGATAGACAGAGAGACTAATATTAGCGTAGACGCCATCCTTCTTATGATGTACCAAGTACATCAGGATTACGGGAAGTGTTCCCGGTCCCGGCTGTTCTAAACTATGCAGCCTAATTATATAAGTCTATAATGTGTTATGTGTATGCTAGGCCGAAGAGATGTGTTTTTAGTCTAGATTTGAACTGACAGAGTGTGTCTGCTTCCCGGACAATGGTAGGAAGACTGTTCCAAAGTTTTGGTGCTAAATAGGAAAAGGATCTACCGCCAGCAGTCGATTTTGATATTCTAGGTATTATTAACTGGCCGGAGTTTTGAGATCGCAGTAGACGTGAAGGACTATAATGCGTTAAGAGCTCGCTCAAGTACTGCGGAGCTAAACCATTTAGTGCTTTGTAAGTGATCAGCAATATTTTAAAATGTATACGATGTTTAATAGGCAGCCAATGCAGTGTTGACAGAACAGGGCTAATATGGTCATACTTCCTGGTTCTAGTAAGAACTCGAGCTGCTGCGTTTTGAACTAGCTGTAGTTTGTTTATTAAGCGTGCAGGGCAACCACCCAGTAGAGCATTACAATAATCTAGCCTTGAGGTCTTGAACGCATGAACTAATTGTTCTGCATTATTCATTGAGAGCATATGACGTAATTTAGATATATTTTTAAGATGGAAGAAAGCGGTTTTACAGATACTAGACACATGACTTTCAAATGAAAGATTGGTATCAAAGAGCACACCCAGGTTCCTAACCGACGACGAAGACTTCAAGTGTTAGACAGTACTCTAGGTTATTACGTGTGGAAGTTTTTTGTCCAATAATTAGAATCTCTGTTTTTTCTGAATTTAGTAGTAGGAAATTACAAGTCATCCATTTTTTTATATCAGCTATGCATTCCGTTAATTTTGTGAATTGGTAGGTTTCGTTAGGTTTTGAAGAAATATACAGCTGAGTATCGTCGGCATAACAGTGATAAGAGGTTTATTTCAATAAAAAATCAATACTGCATGGCCATGTATAGTCACATGATAGCGGTCTGCTTCATGTCAGGGTTTATTTTGTGAAAATGACTAGCTGTCTGTACATTTGTCCCTTATATAATGTTTACCGAATGGGAATTCAATCCATCAGGATCGTATAACATAAAAAAATTAATGTTCTCAGGTTAATTTCGTCAGGGAAGGCTGTGGAGAGGATAAAATATGCCAGAGCAACCTTCAGCTCGTCTACCAGTTTGGCACAAAAGCTCCCATTTCAAACGCCTTCACTCCTTTACCACGGTAAGTCTCCGAAGTCTCACTCATGAGCATTTATAAAGATGTGCAAGGACTCTAAACGTGAACATGTTTCCTAAATGTTTCTACAACTCATTCATTAATTGCCTGTACATGTGAAAATACTTTTCCTTAACCAGTGCAAGCATCTCACAAGTGTACAATAAGGTTCATTAGTTAATGTATTGACTAACATGAACTAACAATGAGCAATACATTTCGGTTACACTTTATTTTACGGTGTCATTGTTACAGTGTAATTATATATTGAAGTGCTGAGTAATATTAGTTAACTACATGTACTTACTATAGGGTTAGGGTTTGGTTGAGGGTTAGTTGCATGTAATTATGCATAATTTACTGTTATTACTATAGTAAGTAAATGTAACATATGTAACAAGGACACTGTAAAATAAAGTGTTTCCAACATGTGTTACATTTATTCATCTTTGTTAATGTTATAATTAATACAATACAGCTGTTCATTGTGTGTTCATGTTAGTTCACAGTGCATTAACTAATAACTTAACTAAACCTTTTAATAACATATTAGTAAATGTTGAAATTAATAAGATTAATAAATGCTGTAGAAGTATTGTTCATTCTTAGTTCATGTTAACTAATGAACCTTATTGTAAAGTGTTACCAAGGGATGCACAGACGCCCTCATCACTGAATGGCTCTGTGTTTAGAGACGGCTCTGGTGTGCCGGTGTTCGCTCTGTCGGATCAGAGGTCAGTCGTGCTCGAGGTCACGGTGACGAACACGCCGTCGAACCCAGAAACCCCTCAGGAGGACGGAGACGATGCGCACGCCGCGCAGCTGATGGTGTCTCTGCCAAACACACTCTCGTACTCTGGACTCGTGGCACAGCAGGTTCTCCATCCGCCGCTTTATGTGCCGAGTGTAACATGATATCACGATACTGAACCATATTATTGCCACACTCCAAGACATGGTTATAGGTTAACAAAAAAAAATGTTATGCTAAATTTGGTGTTAGATTGTGTGTGTAAATGAATATGATGGACTTGGTGCTGAAACCCAAAGCACAGGACAATCGAGACACCAGAATAACATATTCATGATTCTGAAGCTGAAAATACTGAATTATTGTAGACGAATATGCTTTCACTGTCACTGACTAGATATATTTAAAATAATGTCAGCCACTTTTACTGGTAACATCAGACATTTGGCATTATCAGGACACACACATATTCCCCCACTGCATTATTATACATTATATTCAACATTATATATAGTAGTTAATGTATTACTGACTCTAAAACTCTGAAAAATGTAAAAACTCTCTTTTGGGTCATCTATACACAATATATATTGTTGCATTTTTATATTGCGATATATTGTGACACCCCTAGTATGCAGTCGTAGTTATTATAGGTTCAGACTGTCAGTCCAAATCGGATTATTTGTGTATCCGATTGGAATCTGATCTAACATTATTGATGTCCACACTGTGTATCGCAACTGTTCAGATCCGATGTGTGTGTGTCCATGCGGCTCTTTAGTTTTCAGGAATATCTACACTGGTATTGGCATCTGCACTGGGAATGACGCTGCGTTGGTAGGAATACGCCAAAAACAACAACATGGAGGGGTTTGCAATAGAGATGTTGTCTTATTTCAATCTTACAACATTGAAATGTGTAGCCGCCGCACTGTCGTCTCCGTCGGTTTCAAAAGTCTCCGTTATATTGTCATTTTCTGCTCGTCCGGCACATTGCAACACCACAGCCTTGTTTCGGCAGCGACTTTACGCGTGTGTCACGAACGCACACACAAACGGGTAAATCCAATTGCAGTTATTTAATGGGTAATCCGTAAATCATAAATCCAGTCCAGGCAAGGGTCAAAAACCATATAATCAAGACGAGACACAGACCGCAGGAAGTGTGGTGACATTCTACAAGGAAAACAAGCAGGAATATACACACATATACTGACAAGGTGACGGGAGACAGCTGTGTACAATGAATCAATGAGTGACAGAACAGGATGATGGGAAATGTAGTTAAGAGTGAATGACACCGTGGGGGAAGAGGACCTCTAGTGGTTACCCAGGGAAACACAAACCAGACACTGACAGCGTGTGTCCCGACCTATAACAACGTCTGGCGTTTACGTTTTACGTGCCGTGAGAAAGTCACATAAACCACGCGAAATCCGATCAGAGCAGTCGGACTGAAACTGATTTCCAGAAATAAGATTTTAATAGGATTTCAAACCACATATGAATGTAGCTTGAAGCGGATTTGTAAAAATCACATTTCGTGTGATTGTTTTGCTGTTCACATTAGCTCCTTCTGATCGGATTTCAACCGGATGTGCACATGAAACCGGATCTGGACTGACAGTGTGAACGCTAGTCTCCTAATGCTGGCCTTGTTTTGCAGGTGTTGTGTGAAGTCAATCAGAACGGCTCTCAAGCGCTGTGTGAACTGGGCAATCCGCTCAAAAGAGACGCGACGGTACAGTAACGGTCTCGCATACACACTCACACAATTCTGACCTGTGTGAGAAACTCAAATTGACCTTTAATTCTTTATGTCAGGTCAAATTTTATCTTGTTCTGAGCACGTCTGCGATCACTATAGAAACTACGTCACTGAGTGTTCATCTCGCTCTGTCTACGTGAGTTCCAGTTCTGATTCATGCCTGCCATTGAAAAATTATTTTTTTGTGAGCAAAACAAAATCATACAAATAGTGTTGGATGAATCTCACAATGAAATGTCTTGGTCATATTTCACCCTGAATTTTACAACCATATCATTTGGCATTGTAACATGGTTTTCATGACAACAGCACATTTACATTTTACATTTAGTCATTTAGCAATTTGAAAAAAATTCTGATTAAAAACCATATTCAGGGTACGTTTACATGACAACGATGTACTAAAAAAGGAGAAAGTTTTTTCTTCTGTACAGATGACAATGTTATGAAAGCAATCCCCGTTTGTTCACATGGATCTATGGAAACGACTAAAAAATGGAAGGAGACGTGTGTGTGTGTGTGTGTGTGTGTTATCCAAGCATTAAATGCACAGAAAGCCCCTTATACCTGTGAGTGCCACGTATGAGGAGTTTCTGTGTTCCTCCCTCATCTCTGCTTCAAGCTCTTGATAAATTGTGGTATTTCTTTGTTGTTTAAAATTCCCGCAATTCGCCTTTGGCTAAGCCACGCGATTGACCAATCACAGCGCAGCCGAGAACGAGCTCCACAGCGGTCCGACACTTCTTCACAGCGCTCTATTGACTTTAACACCGGCGTCTCATATGTTTGGTCTCGGCAGGCTATTACCGTCGTAGTTTTATCAGAAATATTGTTAACTGTTGTGCCTGGGGCGTTTGTAACACAGATACGTGTTTCCCAGAGAGGTTGGAGGGGGGTGTCAGTTTTTTCCCCTTCCCAAAACCGGTCAAATCCTGACAAGTGTCATCTTTGGATTAAACTGTGTGGACGTCCTCAGTCAGCGAAACCCCTCAAGATCAACAACACACTTTTGTGTTTTAACCTTACTGTGAGGTTACACTAGTTAGACAGTTTTATGCTGGTTTAGGTTATGATGATTTCGGTTCTCTACCCTAATTGTTGATACGCTAGCACACGCTGCTAATAAATACAGCTTTATACTCGCGTAGTCCGTTTGCTTTGTAATAACGATTATAGAAGTGAATAGAGACAGCTCTGCATGAACAGTGTTGCTCCTGATATTGTGAGTCCCAGTCTCCGTCTCCATTAGGATATGATGCGCTGGGTCATGTTTTGACTGTGACCGTTATGCTTTTGCCTCTATTTGGATCTTGTTGTCGTTTATGTCTTGAATATAGCCTTCGAACGCACACTGAGCCCCTTCTGCCTACTTCTATCCGACACTTTATTTGCTGCTTTATAAAAGTTTGATAAAAGTTCAGCAGGAAGAGCGTCACAGCATAAGCCATGTTGATACCAAACCAGAGCCCAGATGAAGTTGTCGGACATAGCAACAGTAACTAAGGGGGGCGGGGGTTAGCCAAAGGTGAATTCCATTGTCTTTTACAAGTGTAATAAAGAACTCGCCATGATGTCATTATCATGTGATCTACCAGCGTCGCTTCACTGTCATTCATAAATCCTCTCCTGTGGCCTCATGGGATAGTAAAGCGTTCATCATCTCAGCAGAAGTAGTAGATCATCCGGGGACTTTTCTCCTACTCTTTTATGAGTTCTGTGAATTCAGACATACTTTTTTGTTGCATATACTGTTTTTCGCCTACTATATAGTAGGGAAATATTTCAGATGCAGCCACTCTATTTATTTAATTTTATTATTTATTTAATTTTATTATTTATTATATGTTCCCCATGTCTTGTCAGGACTTTTATGTTACTTCCTGTCCCGATTGCCATGTTTGTAGTTTGTTGTAGTTTTTCCTGGTTTTAGTCCCTGGTTGTTCCTATACCCCTGTGTTTCCCATGTTCACTGTCGCTTGTTGTCCTCTCATGTGATTAGTCTTTAATTGTCCAAATACTGTTTCGCGTTTAGTTTGTCTGGGTAGGGTCCCTTCTCTTGTTCTTTTCCCTTTCTCCATATCATTCGTTCTCCCGGGTATCAATTCCAATATTAGTATTAGCAAGTGATCCTCACAGGATGGCGCCGCCATCCTAGCATGCAACGCATCTTCACATTTTCTATAAGGTTTATTCATTGCTAATTTTTCACTGCACATCTTCAGTAAATCCTCACAGTGTTTTCTTAACACCAAAAGAGGGTTTGCTGTTATAAATCTGGCCCTTGACTGTTTCTTCTAGCCGCTTACTATTTGGAAGCGAGGCCATTTAGCGCTGTAGCATAACAAATAAAACTTTTGCTCAGCACAAAACAAAAATGGCTTCCCGGTGAAATGTAACCTGGATATTGTTGTGAGATTCATTCACCCTGTTGTTAAAAGTGGCAAAACGAATGCTATGATTTCCGCCACATGTGTCGATCCCACACAGGATCAGTGAACAGCCGGCTTTGGCCCCCGTCACGGCGTACGCGCGAGTGGTGATCGAGCTTCCCCTGGTGCTCAGCGGGTGTGTGTTCACTTACTTTCATCTCTGATCTTTGGTGTTTTCTGAAATAGCAGCTTATTTTCTCATGAATGCTGATGTCACATCCCAGCAAGCAATTTTGCGTTTAAAAGACATCTAATAGCGTCCAAACACAGGCCTGACGTCTGGCTAAAACAAGGCAAAATTTGGGCTGTCAGTGAAAATTTAATAGACGTTTAAACCATCGCCCAAGAATAGACTAGTCATCAATTAGATAACAAAGAAATGAAATGAGTGAAGAAATGAAACCAAACAGCTTGTAATCACTGTTGACTTTGTTTACATGATGAAATATCATACATCTCACAAGTTATTTTGACAAATGTAACCAAATTCAAGGTTATTTTGGCTAGACGTGTGTTACTCATAGCCGAACTATATCGGGTCTATATTTAACCGAGACGGAGAAATGACGGATATTGCTTGCTGGGTTCAGTGTATATCTCCATAAATGGGTCTAATGTTTCATATGACATGTTCTGAGAAGCGCTTGTTGAGCTGTGGTTTGTTCTCCTGTAGACTGTCTCGTCCTCATCAGATGTTCTTCAGCGGAGCCGTGATGGGCGAGAGCGCCATGACGTCACTGGAGGACATCGGCAGCGCAGTGGAATATGAGTTTATTGTAAGTTCATGTGCTCAGAAGATGTTATTCCTCAGAAGGTGCTCTATCATATCTCAAAAGATGTAAAGTCCCCATGTAGTGTAATTGTATCTCTTAATACTCATCTTTGATCACCAAAATGACATATTTAAACTTTTTTTACTTCATGCCTTAAAATATCTTGAATGTAACTCGACACCCTTGCCTAATTTAGTATACGTATAGTATACTATGAATATGCAAATGAGCCCCGCCTCCACTCACTCACTCACTCAGAGATCCACTGGTTGACGATCACACGTTGATCTGATTGGTCAAGGTAGTGTGTGACGTCAGAAACACCAGCGATTTCAAACCGTGTTTTTGAGACTGTCTTTGGTTCACTGCAGTTTTAAGCAGAAAATACTCAGCAATGCTGTCGACTTATGAACTTACACATGGTGTGTGTTAAAGCAGATTAAAAACACCACATAGACACATAAACTACATTAAAAGCTGGATTTACACCACAGGGGGACTTTAAGGAAGTTTTTATCCATGTTTCCTTTAAAGCTGCATTATGGACATTTTTGGTTAAAAATTAACTACATTTCATTATTTAACTAACAAGTCCGGTAACAAAAGCCTTTATGTAGAATGCTTTATAATGGTATTCCCCGACTAGAACAGGTTTTCCTGCTTGAATGTTGATTATTCTCCTCATATTCTCCAGTGTTGCGGCTCCTCTCTTCCCAGTCTGTCAGTAACGCTCTGTTTACTTCCTGTCTCTATGAAGCCCCTCCTTCTGAAAAGCACACTGTGCTCTGATTGGTCGAGTGCTTCGAGTGTGTTTGGGAAATGTCCCGCCCCTTACCATAACCGCCAGTTTAACACACTACTAACTAACTCAACCAGGCCCCGCCCCTTTATTCTGCATATGAATTATTATAATGAGGAATATTGTTTGTTCCCGGAAGAAACTCAAGACTACAATGGAGGCGTTTCAGGAGTTCGGAACACTGACACTGATATAGAGAAGAACTGGAGCTTTTCATGATCACACAGCAACAACACACACTAAACACAGATCAACATGGACACAAGCAGAACATGTCCTCTTTAAACACGAGATACATGTGAGATTACTGTGAGAAGAAGGAGATTTTAAAAGAAGTCTCCATTTGCTCTCTCCAAATCATCTAGTTTTTGGATAAACTGTATGAAGAAATGGAAGGAACAGGACAGAAATAACTCAGTGTGTGTTAACAGGTGTCTAACGCTGGGCAGCCTCTGCAAACGTTCGGCTCGGCGTCTCTGAACATCATGTGGCCGTACGAGCTGATCAACAGGAAGTGGCTGATGTATCCGAGGTCTCTGCGGGTCGACGGACATCCACACACTCTCTGCGAACCTCAGTCTGCGCTCGACCCTCTGCGTCTGGACACACACCAATCGCCACAGGCTGAACACATCAAGGTAAAGACCCGTTCACACTGGATGATGATAACTATAAAGATATACTCCCTCAAACCATTCTCCATATTAAAGAATAGCAGAGTTCACACCACAACTATAACGATAAAGATATGAGGAACGATATCGTTGGGATCACTTTCACAACAAATTTTTTCTGGTTCAGTGAAAAGAGGAGCGTGTCCCAACGCAAACGTTCCCTGGTGATATTCTGCAGTTCCAGAAAACAATTCCGCCGCTGACCAGGAGAAACCCAGTCTAAAGACAGCGGCGCCGCGCGTTAGTCAGATGCTATTTTAAGGCGCGCATGCTTGGCCGTTATGTAGCGTGTGAACAACACACACACTTTGATTCTCTAATCTAAACAGACGCAGCAGTTTTCATTTTTGCAAATTCATACATTATTACAAGGAAAAATATAACACACGAGGGAAATCATTGTGATCTTTTCCAAGCACTTTGGTCAGTCGTGTGGCTGTTGTATAAGTGCTATACAATAAACTAAACTTGAACTTGAACTTCACTGCAAAAAATGGTTTTCTTACTTAGTATATTAGTGTAGTTTCCAGTCCAAATATCTAAAAAATTCTTAAATCAAGATGCATTGACTAGATGAGTAAAATAACATAGGATATTCTGTCCTGTTTTTCCAGGGGAATTCATACAAATTAAGTGAGTTTTTGCTTTAAGAAAAGCTAAATTATCTGCCAATGGGGTCAGAAAAATAATCTTAATTCAAACAGAAACAAGATAATTTTTCTTACCCCAGTGGCAGATCATTTTGCTTGTTTTTAAACAAAAACTCACTTAATTTTTATTTATTTTCCCAGAAAACAAGACTTAATATCTTATGTAATTTTACTCATCTAGTAAATGCATCTTGATTTAAGGAATTTTAGATATTTGGACTGGAAACTACACTAAAATACTAAGTAAGAAAAGCATTTTTTGCAGTGTTGAACTTGACTACATCCGCTAAATTCAGTGTTGGATTATTAGATCAATTACACTAGCTTATATTACACTAGCTTCACTCAAAACATAGCATGCTGAGGACATCTGCTGGTTAAAGCCGTGTAAATGACAAGAACAGCAAAAACATGTTCAATGACGTTATACACACTTTGAAACCTCAGCGCGCGAGCTTACCGTAATCATTTATTGGAGTTGATGCAAATATAGTTATCTTTATAGTTATCGTGCTTGGTGTGAACGGCCTCAACACCCATCAAATGAAGCTGCTGCTCATCAATAAAAGCGAGAGACGTTCACATGCATCCTCTGTGAAACAGAGCAGCAGAAGGTGCGCTCGCACCTGGAGACCGAAGCGGACGTGGCGCCCGCAAACCCTGTCGACAAAACCACTCCAGCCGTGTCTGCGTCTGAGAGGAGGAAAGTCTCTCACACTGGTGAGTGCGAACCCGAGTACACAAAACTATGCATTTTGCGACCATATATATCATTCCTGAATCTGCTGTTGATGTGATTGGCTGTTTCAGGATTGTTTACTGGGCTCCGCGCGCTGCCTGCTCTTCCGCTGTCCTCTAGACACGTTCTCCGACTCCATCCGTATCAGGATCCGAGCACACTTGTGGAACAGCACTTTCATTGAGGTGAGAGACAGTCGCTCACACGTCCTCTTGATATGGCGGGACAGTGACTATTAGCTCAATGGAGAGTTAAGGTCCTTGCACACTGAGTACAACATTTTTGTATGTGTTTTCTTTGTATTCATCATCCTAAAAATTGCTCACGCACAGAAACCTTGCACACTGAATCCGATGCGTATTCATTAATCCATTGCGGAAAAAAGTCTTCAGGAAGTGAGGATGATTTTGTTGTCCTCTCTCTTCTTAAAAAGAGAAATAAGAGGAAATATTGGGTCCATCCAATCCTGAGATTGCGTAGAGAGGAAGGAGAGCTCAAAGTTTACTTCAGGATATCGGCGGCTCAGTTTGATGCTTTGCTAGCGATACTGGAGACACATAGGCTACATGTGAAACTGGAAAAATGAGAATATGGTGCAAAGTTCATTTTTTTCAGTAATTCAACTTAAAAGGTGAAACTAATATATTATATAGACTCATTACATGCAAAGTGAGATATTTCAAGCCTTTATTTGTTATAATTTTTATGATTATGGCTTATGAAACCCAAATTCAAATTAGAATATTGTGAAAAGGTTTCATAAACTGTAAGGTTTGATAACTGTCATAATCATCAAAATTATAACAAATAAAGGCTTGAAATATCTCACTTTGCATGTAATGAGTCTATATAATATATTAGTTTCACCTTTTAAGTTGAATTACTGAAATAAATTAACTTTGGTTTCACCTGTATATATACAATAATAACCCCAATTTCCATGAACCTGTTGATCCTGAACAGGTCTGGATTTTGGCGTTCGCTTGTACAGTGATGTACAGCATTTACAGAATGGTCAAAACACGTCTAAAAATGTTTGCTACGGATGCGAAAAAACGCAGAAAATTTAACCTGATCCAAATTGTTTTATTACGAACGGAAGTTTCAGAGGCAGTGTGTAAACGTGATTGACACACAACGTGAGGGCTTATTTATTTTTTAACGCCCAAAAATTTCAGACGAGAATTTCGGACTCGGTGTGCAAGGACCTTTACACCAAAAGGAATTCTTAATATTTACTGTGGTTAAAAGATGGACAATAAAACAGTGCCACCGCAAAACACCTCAAACACATATAATTAATCAGTGATTATCAGTGATGTCCATAAATGTGCCCAGGGTTCATAGTGAGTGCACTTTTTAGGAGTTTTTCATCTGTCAAGGCCGTGGAGCTGCTGGTCAGAGCCAATATCACCATTAAATCCGACATCAGGCATCTAGTGCTGAAGGACGCTGCCACACAGGTCAGATATCACACACACACACACTCACTCTCCCGTGCGTGCTCTTGTCATCAGTGTGTGTGTTTGTGCAGGTGTCAGTAATGATCTACCCAGAGCATGGGCTGGCAGACCAGCACTCGATCCCGTGGTGGATCATTCCTCATCGCCGTCCTGGCTGGAGTTATTGTCCTCAGCGCTGCTCGTGTGTGTACTGTGGAAGGTGAGTGTACACCTGAACACACTCTACTATCATCTGCTTTTATTGCACAACTGCACTCTGCGAAAGATGATTTTTCTTTCCCTCAGTATTTGTGCCTTTTTTCCCAGTACAAATGTCTAAACATTCTTACATCAAACATTCTGAAAAAATAAAGTGACTATTATGTTATTTTAAAGCTTCCTGATTTTGTTTTGGAGTGTCCTACAATAGGTTTACATGCATTCAAGTTAAAAACACAATGATTTTCTCATAATCTCCCAGTTTTCTCTCAGTGTCTGAATCTGTTCATCAAGGATTCAGTCTCTAAGCCCCGCCTCTCTGAGAGCTGCTCTGCTCTGATTGGTCAGATGGCCCAGTCTGCTGTGATTGGTTCACCACATACAGTGCATGTCGGAAACCAAACGCCTTTTAGCATATCTGAAATTCAGCTCTGGATCTTCCTCAGCACTTGATACACAGCAGTCATGTTTTACTGTATCAAAGTGGATTTGCTTTGTCAGCAGAAAACAGCGTCTTCCTCCACATGAACAACACGAACCAAACTCTTCCAGTCTCAGATACACTACAGTGTTTGAGGGCGGGCAAAGAGACGCTGCTCAGCCAATCAATTTTTTTGTCATTAACACACTCACAGTATGACAAACTAGACGATGTCTAGAGGAGTCGGTGGTTTACTTGGATCATATTTCACTTGATTTAAGCTATTGACAGTTTTGTTGTCGACTAGCTAACGTTGTTACTAGTTAACGTTAGAAAGATGAAGCTGCTAGCAGCAGTTTAGTGGGTATGATAACGAAATTAAAGCCAGTAACTAGCAAGTACACTACTTTATGTTAAATACAGATAGTTTGGGGGGTTGAATTAGTGACACAAGCAGAAACCAGCCAAGTCCACTTTAGTCCTAGCCTGCCACTATTTCAACAGTAAAATCAGTTAACAGCCAAGGTAGCGTGCCTAGTGAGAGCTAATCACCTAACTTTAACGTTAGCTGCAGCTTCGTCTTTCTAACTAGTATAGCTAGTCGATAACAAAACTATGTCAATAGCTTAAAATAAATCAAGTGAAATATGATCCAAGTAACGTTAACGTTAAACCACCGACTCCCTTTTGACATGGCCTCATCGTCTAGTTTGTCAAACTGTGAGTGTGTTAATGACAAAAAAAATAGGCTACTTACTCTTTAAATACCCCTCACGGTCCTCGGCCGGCAAAGAGAGTGTGTATGTTTGTGTCATTTTCGCTTTTTAAGAAATTTTGCAGATCTAGAGCGAGTTCTGTTTCTCAGGGGAATCCGTTTGTTTTCCCCCAAAAAGGGGCGTTACCCTTCGATGACGCAAAAGTAGCGTTGGTCTATAGGTTCAGCAGGAAGTGAGACTGAATTACTGACGACTGGTTTCAGTCAAAATCACTTCTTTTGAGAGAAAATAACTCTATTTATCTGCACTTTGATCTTTGCCGACCTTTTACATTCACTATCATCTTTATTACACACTGCATGAAAGGTAATATCCCAAAAAGCATAATATGGGCGCTTTAAAAACAATAAGCAATATATCTGCCAATGGGGTCCGAAAAAATAAACTTAATTTAAAGGAAAAAACCAGATTTTCGGACCGCATTGGTAGATATTTTCTTGTTTTTAAGCAAAAACTCGTTCAGTTTGCTCATGTAGTTTTACTTCTCCAGTAAATATACCTTGATTTAAGAATGTTTATATACAGTATTTGTATTGGAAAACGAGACAAAACACTGCGGAAGAACTTTTTTTTTTGCAGTGCACCCATAACCTCCATGAGGATTTTCCAATCGTTGGATCATCTACAGTCACAATGACTAAAGAATAATCTGGCATGCTGACATGGTCATGATAGAGATGCGGTTCAGTAATGCTGATCATGTTGTGATTACTGGTGACCTTACTAGTTGTCAGTCATGTACTTCAATTTTCTAGCCAAAAAGAACAGTTTGGTGCAGCTAAAAGTAGTCATTGTGCATATGTGACTGAATTGATTGCCTTTTCCAGTTATGCATATTATTGTCTATATACAATACTTCTGATTTAACCACCCATCCATCGCTAGTTCTTCATGTTTCCTTCTTTCTGTACCTACACATTTGTGTTGTATTCCCCGTGTGGCGGAGCAGTGTGGGTTTTTCAAGCTCACCGAGAGGAAGCCTCACTATGAGACGGAGTATTACCACGCTGAGCTTCAGCTTCAGCCGTCTGAACGCCGAGAGAAAGCAGGCCACGGACCCTCAATAACAGCCTCGTCCACATCCGTCATGTGGTACAACTCAGTTCTGTGGTGGAGTGTGTGTGCTGTGCTGTGGCTTTACACACTAGAAGTGTTAATGGCATGATAGCCAGTACCTAAATAATATTGGGAATATCCGTATATATCCTAATAAGAGTTGCATTGATGGCATCAGGGCCAGACCTTCTTGTTTTGCAACACCACTAGGGAATTTAGGTTACGCTTTATTTTAAGGTGTCTTTGTTACAATGTAATTATACATTTAAGTGCGGAGTAATAATAATAAACTACATGTACTTACTATAGGGTTTGGTTTAGAGTTAGTTACATGTAATTATGCATCATTTATAGTTGTTACTATAGTAGCATGTAACATCAAATTATGTAACAAGGACACTGTAAAATAAAGTGTTACCAGAATTTATTATTATTTATTATTAAGAATATACCAGTTAGCTCCGCTGGTCGCTAAGCGTATGGAGCGTCACTCCGTGTATTGTTGTGATTGGTCATAGTGTAATCCAATTGCATGCAGGGAGATTTTCAAATGCTGCTTGGTGCCGCCCCCTCGAGCTGGGCGGATTCATTACTTGATGCCAGACCATTAATCTTTCAGATTTGGTTTGGATTTCCAGGCTAATGTTGTCGCTCAACAAGGGAGAAGTCCAAATTAAAGTCTTTCATAAATCCACAGGAGGAGAAAGGCAAATCCACACACTAACATAAGTTACACATAGACGAGATCAGACGGAGAACTGAAAGACACAGGGAGTATACAGGTCCTTCTCAAAAAATTTGCATATTGTGATAAAGTTCATTATTGTCCATAATGTAATGATAAAAATTAAACTTTCATATATTTTAGATTCATTGCACACCAACTGAAATATTTCAGGTATTTTATTGTTTTAATACTGATGATTTTGGCATACAGCTCATGAAAACCAAAATTTCCTATCTCAAAAAATTAGCATATCATGAAAAAGGTTCTCTAAACGAGCTATTAACCTAATCATCTGAATCAACTAATTAACTCTAAACACCTGCAAAAGATTCCTGAGGCTTTTAAAAACTCCCAGCCTGGTTCATTACTCAAAACCGCAATCATGGGTAAGACTGCCGACCTGACTGCTGTCCAGAAGGCCATCATTGACACCCCTCAAGCAAGAGGGTAAGACACAGAAAGACATTTCTGAACGAATAGGCTATTCCCAGAGTGCCGTATCAAGGCACCTCAGTGGGAAGTCTGTGGGAAGGAAAAAGTGTGGCAAAAAACGCTGCACAACGAGAAGAGGTGACCGGACCCTGAGGAAGATTGTGGAGAAGGACCAATTCCAGACCTTGGGGGACCTGCGGAAGCAGTGGACTGAGTCTGGAGTAGAAACATCCAGAGCCACCGTGCACAGGCGTGTGCAGGACATGGCTACAGCGGCAGGACATGGGCCGCATTCCCCAGGTCAAGCCACTTTTGAACCAGAAACAGCGGCAGAAGCGCCTGACCTGGGCTACAGAGAAGCAGCACTGGACTTGTTGCTCAGTGGTCCAAAGTACTTTTTTCGGATGAAAGCAAATTTTGCATGTCATTCGGAAATCAAGGTGCCAGAGGTCTGGAGGAAGACTGGGGAGAAGGAAATGCCAAAATACCTGTAAGTCCAGTGTCAAGTACCCCACAGTCAGTGATGGTCTGGGGTGCCATGTCAGCTGCTGGTGTTGGTCCACTGTGTTTTATCAAGGGGCAGGGTCAATGCAGCTAGCTATCAGGAGATTTGAGCACTTCATGCTTCCATCTGCTGAAAAGCTTTATGGAGATGAAGATTTCATTTTTCCGCACGACCTGGCACCTGCTCACAGTGCCAAAACACTGGTAAATGGTTTACTGACCATGGTACTACTGTGCTCAATTGGCCTGCCAACTCTCCTGACCTCAACCCCATTGAGAATCTGTGGGATATTATGAAGAGAAAGTTGAGAGACGCAAGACCCAACACTCTGGATGAGCTTAAGGCCGCTATCGAAGCATCCTGGGCCTCCAGAACACCTCAGCAGTGCCACAGGCGGATCGCCTCCATGCCACGCCACATTGAAGCAGTCATTTCTGCAAAAGGATTCCCCGACCAAGTATGAGTGCATAACTGAACATAATTATTTGAAGGTTGACTTCTTTTGTATGAAAAACACTTTTCTTTTATTGGTCGGATGAAATATGAATTTTTTTTGGATTTTTGGTTTTTCCTTTACTTTTTTGCCAAAATCATCAATGTTGGAGCCATTGTTGAAATATATTTTTTGAGACACTAGAGGGCGTATGAGTAGTTTGAGTATACTTAAGCCAGGTAATTATGAGTTTCAGGTGCGCAGATGGAAGGTCAAACAAACTTTTTGACCGTGCTGGGTTGAGTATTGTAATCTGCAAACTGTGCTCATGCTCAACAGTTTGTTCTATTTTTGTTTATTAGTAATAGGCAAAAGTTTGCAGTATTTATTCTTTTGTTTATATGTTATTTGCAATGCCCATGGACAATAAATGGATTTGGCATATCCAAATGTAATTCCAAAGAATGGACAATGGATTTATTTAATGGAAAGGCTAAGCACGCGTCAGAAAAGAAAAGAAACCATTTGCGTCCCTACATGTTAAGTCAAAAAGTTTGACCGAAGGAGACTGGATTGAGCCTTATCGACATCTACTGGAGCAGATCGAATTGGACGACTACAGGAAAAGTCAGCTGATCTGAAGTCGGATGATGTTCATTCATGACAGTTTCGTTTGATTCATTTCTTTGTGGATTATTGCTTGGGATTGATCGCCGCGGATTTCGAAGGACTACAAACCCGCACGTGCAAAACAAAGAAAATACAGCGCACACGAACACCAAGTCTTCAGCCTTCAGCGTATATGGAACTGAGGTATGAAAGCGCTTTCACTTGAACTTGAGTTGAATGGCCATATACAAAACAGTGTGCACACAAACAAACAAAGACAAATCCAATGCGCATTGGTGGTAAAAAAAAAAAAAAAAAAAGGTGTTGTGAAATGAGGAACTGAACTGGTTTGTGAAATGGTTGTGTTTGCCCATGTTTACAGTCTTTAAGTTGATGTTTTTGATGTAAAATATGCAGTGAGTAAGGTTTATAAATGGCGGATGAAAATGAGTTTCGTGGTTCTGAAATCGAGCAAAATGGGGCTCAGGCTCAGACTCAGAAGGCAGAGGATGAAAATGTTGAATTGTCTGTAAAAAAACGAGAGATTAAGCTTACTGCAAAAGGGTTAATGGCAAAGCTCGATATTTTACAGAAACAAAGAAAGTCAAAATTTGACAAAGCATCCCAACTGAAAAAGACAATACAAAGAGTTAATGGGTAATAGAGGACTATGAAAATGAGGTCAAAGGTATGTTTGAAAAGTTTGAAACGCAATGCAAAGAAGCAAAAGAAGCACACGAGTCTTTGATCGTTTTATTGCCTGATGAAGAGAAGGACCGGCATGAAACATGGTACAAAGCAAAATGATAGGGGTTGTGGAGTTCAGCACTGCGATATATAAATGGTTGGAAAAGCAACAGGAGGAATGTGATCATGCTGCCAGCGAAATTGAACCCAATGATAGCGTTTCGAATGTTGAAACACGGGTTAGTGGTCGTACTTCAAGCCACAAAAGTAGTCCGCCACAGTGCACGCTCCAGCAAATCTAATGCGTCTGTGCATTATGCACGCATTCAGCTTGAAGCAGAAAAGGCCGCTCTTGTCGCTCAAGCAGAGTCTTTAAAAGCTAAGCATGATATTGAGCAACAGTTGGAAGTGTTACAGAAGTGAAAAGAACTAACAGATATTGATGGGAAAATCGCTGCATCCAATGCAAAGATATCTGTGCTCAGGACTTATGAACAACAAACAAACAGCATCGCATCGGATGGGATGGAATCCTATGTCAGCAAAGCAAGACGAGCAACTGCATCTCTTCATCCAGAAGTTGAGAGACAGCCAAGGACTATTTTGCAAAGCAGCATAGGTGCTACCTCACAAACAACATCTGGTTTACAGCAACCTGCATCTACAAGACCAAGAATAGCTACTTTAGTAGATGATAGAAGGTCTGATTTCACACCGAATATGCTTCAAAAACATCAAGAAATAACGGAGTTGTTAATACAGCAGCAAAAGTCTCAACATTTACCACCACGTGAGATTCCAGTGTTTTGAAGGGGATCCATTGCAATTCAGTTTGTTCACTAAAGCTTTTAAACATTGTGTGGAGGAAAAAACAAATAATAAGGGTGATTGCTTGTATTTCCTTGAAAGATACACAAGAGGACGCCCAAGAGAAATTGTTCGAAGCTGTATGAATATGGCACCTGAAAGAGGTTATGATACAGCTAAAACTATGCTGAAAACAACAGTTTGGAGAGGATTATTTTGTTTCTGCTGCATATATGGAGAAGGTGCTGGGATGGCCCATGATCAGGTATGAAGATATCACAGCTCTTCAAGATTATACACTCTTTTTACGTGGGTGTTGCAATGCTATGGCAGATCTACAGTACATGCAAGAGCTGGACATGCCAACAAATATGAGAGCAGTAATTCTAAAGCTTCCTTTTAAACTCAGAGAAAAATGGAGAACAGCTGCGTGGGATATCATGGAAAGACAGAAAAGAAGAGCCAACTTTAATGATGTTGTCAACTTCATTGAATACCAAATTAAAATCATTTCAGACCCAATATTTGGGTCCATTCAACATGTAGAGATGAGAACAACTGGTAAACCAAAGGATGTTTACAAATGGAAGCCGCAATCCCAGTCAAAGCCAAAGTGGAAAGGGGATAGTTTTGCTACCAATGTTACCAATGTTAACAACCCAGTGTTGGTGGAATCCAAAGGGTAAATGCTGAACAGCCAATCAGGCAATTCAAGAGTAACTCCACCACTTGTTTATTTTGTTCACAAGGTCATTCT
Organism: Phoxinus dragarum; assembly: GCA_033366665.1. NCBI lineage: Eukaryota > Metazoa > Chordata > Actinopteri > Cypriniformes > Leuciscidae > Phoxinus > Phoxinus dragarum. The sequence continues at coordinate 5,335 of JARPMJ010002147.1, read as the reverse complement.
TTGGAGCAATGTAAAGAGTTTGAGAAGAAGAAACATAGGGAAAAGGTCAACTTTATAAAGGAAAAGGCTATCTGTTTTGGTTGCTTGTATGTTGGACACATGAGCAAAGAGTGTAAAAGGCGCTTAACTTGCAAGGTGTGCAACCAGAAACATCCCAGTGTTCTTCACATTCATTTCAAGGAGTTCAAGGTTGATAAAGCTGTCAACACAAACCATGAGCAGTATGTAGAACCAACTATCAACTATCAGCTTGTATCTGCCCAGACCTGTGGTCATATTGGGGCCGGGAGTAGCAGTGGTATCTTACCTATCCTTCCAGTCCAAGTAAAGTCTGCAAAGGGTAACAAAATTGTTCAGACCTATGCATTTCTGGACACAGGCAGTACCTCTACCTTTTGTTCAGAAAGTTTGATGAAGAAGTTGCACCTGAATGGACGAAAGACAAAAATTTGTTTACTTACCATGAGTCCCAAAACAACAGTCTCTAGCTATGTGGTAAACAACTTGGAGATTTCAAGTCTTGATGGTAATATTTTTTATGAATTACCAGAAGTATACACACAGAAAGAAATGCCTGTAAACCAAACTAACATGGTCAAGCAGGAAGAACTAACTAAATGGCCATATCTTGATGATATTCACATTCCGCACATTCAGGCTGAAGTAGAGTTGTTGATAGGTACCAACGCCTCCAAATTACTTGAACCATGGGAAGTAGTGAATAGTCAGGGAGATGGTCCCTATGCCATACGAACCCTATTGGGGTGGGTCGTCAATGGTTCTCTAGGCAGATATCAAAATGAACAACATACTGCTAGAGTAAATAGGATCTCTGTTGAAACCTTGGAGTTGCTACTGGAAAAGCAATACCAGCATGATTTCAATGAAAAAGTGTCAGAGGATAAAGAAGAAATGTCCAGAGAGGAGGCAAAGTTCATGGAAATTATGGAGAAATCTGTGAGCTTCAAGGATGGACATTATAGTTTTGAAACTGCCTTTCAAAAACAAAGAGGTTGTTATGTCCAACAATCTCAACATTGCCAAACAGCGACTTGTGGGGATAAAAAGAAAGTTTGAAAAGAATGTAAAGTTTCAACAAGAATATACAGACTTCGTCAATGATATGTTTATCCAAGGCTATGCTGAGAAAGTACCAGAGCATCAATTGGATCGATGTGACGGTAAGGTTTGGTACATTCCACATCATGGTGTGTACCACCCCTCGTAAAGGCAAGTTACGTGTGGTATTTGACTGTGGAGCAAAATACCAAGGCACATCTTTAAACGAACAACTTCTACAAGGCCCAAACCTCACAAGCTCTTTAATTGGAGTTCTTCTGAGGTTCAGACAGGAACTTATTGCTTTCATGACTGACATTAAAGCAATGTTTTTACCAGGTCAAAGTGGCAGAGGAAGGCAAAGACTTTCTTCGCTTCCTGTGGTGGCCAGGTGGAGATGTTACACAGGATGTTGCTGTCTTCCGAATGACTGTTCATATTTTTGGAGCGGTGTCCATCCCCGAGTTGTGCATGTTTCGCGCTGAGGAGAACTGCAAAAGACAATCAACACTGCTTTAATGAAGAGGTAATTGGCACTGTGTACAACAACTTCTACATGGATGATTGCTTAAGAAGTTTATCTACGGGAGTATGAAGCAATCAAGATGGTCAAAGACCTGACCTCTCTATGCCAAAAGGGAGGCTTCCATCTAACACAATGGGTCAGTAACAGCCGTAAGGTCTTACATTCCATTTCAGAAAAAGATAGATCCAAAAATATAACTGAGCTCAACTTGGATCGAGAACCAACTACCAGTGGAAAGAGCCTTAGGACTTCAATGGTGCGTACAGACTGACACCTTCAATTTCAGAACTGTTTGCAAAGAAAGAATGCCAACTAGACGTGGAATATTGTCAGTGATCAGTTCAGTGTATGATCCTTTAGGAATATCTTGCACCACTGACACTTCCAGTCAAACTCATCCTCCAGGAGTTGTGCAGAACAAACTATAACTGGGATGATGAGATTCCTAAAGTTCTTGAACAAAGGTGGGTTAATTGGATTGCTGACTTAGATCAGTTAAGCACTTTCAATGTTGACAGATGTTTGAAACCATGTGATTTTTGGACAGCCGGTTAGTGCCCAACTACACCATTTTTCAGATGCCAGTGGAAGTGGATATGGCACTGTGACCTACTTGAGGCTACAGAATTGTAACAATGTTGTTCATGTTTCCTTTCTGCTTGGTTAAAGCCAGGGTGGCACCCTTAAAAGTAGTTACCATTCCTCGTTTGGAGCTTACTGCTGCAGTCCTAGCAATTCGCATTGACAAAATGCTCAAAGAACAACTTCAGCTTCAACTAGAAGATTTTTGTTTTTGGACCGATAGCACATCTGTCCTAAAGTATATAAGGAACGAAAACAAGAGATTCCGTACCTTCGTGGCAAATAGGATTACTGCCATCAGAGAAGCTTCAGATGTGACACAGTGGAGGTATATTCATACATCCCAAAACCCTGCAGATGATGCGTCCAGGGGAATGACTGTACATCAGCTCACAACCAACAAGAGATGGTTAAATGGACCAAAGTTTCTAAGAGAACCAGTTTCAAAATGGTCAAATGACAACATTGAGTCAAACATTGTTGATGATGATCCAGAACTAAAGAAAAGCGCTCTCAACAAATGTTGTTAATGTTGAAGACACCAATAATGCAACCCATAGGCTGATCAATTACTTTTCGGATTGGAAAAGACTCAAGACCGCAGTTGCATGGATGCTGAAAGTAAAGAAAGTTCTACTTGAAGTAAGTTGCAGAAGAAAACAATTGATGACAACTTCAAATGACTCCAATGTGTTGGAACAGAAGTTGCAACAAACCAAAGCTTCATTTGGAGGAATGTGCTTGTCTCCAGAAGACCTTTCAGAGGCAGAAAAGGCTGTTATTCAGTTCTGTCAATCGGAAAGATTCAGGATAGAAATTTCATCACTGAAATCTGGAAGATCTGAAATCAGAAAAAACAGTGCCATTCACAAGTTGAGTCCCATTCTAGAAGATGGATTGCTGAGAATCGGTGGCAGGTTATGCAAAGCTGCTATGCCCGAAGAAATGAAACATCCAGTTATTTTATCCAAAGATCAGCATATTTCCAAACTGATTCTTAGGCACATTCATGAACAGAGTGGCCATAGTGGAAGAAACCACATGCTGTCTTTATTAAGAGAAAAATACTGGATTACTCAAGCCAATGCAACAGCTAGAAAAATTATTTCAAGCTGTACTTTCTGCAAACGACACAAAGGCAAGCTAGGTGAGCAAAAAATGTCCGACTTACCCGAAGAAAGAATAACTGCAGATCTACCTCCATTTTCTAATGTAGGAGTAGATTACTTTGGCCCAATTGATGTAAAAAGAGGTCGAACTTGTGTAAAACGCTATGGCGTAATTTTTACATGCATGGCCAGTAGAGCAGTTCATTTGGAGGTGGCATACTCATTGGATACCGATTCTTGCATAAATGCTTTGCGACGATTCATATGCAGAAGAGGACAAGTATGTCATATGAGGTCTGACAATGGAACAAATTTTACTAGCTCAGAAAAGGAATTGAAAAGAGCACTGGCAGAGTTGAATCAAAATAAAATCACAAAGGTTTTAGCACACAAAGGAATTAAGTGGAGTTTTAATCCACCTGCAGCTTCACATCATGGTGGTGCATGGGAGCGCATCATCAGAATGGTAAGAAGGGTGTTGTCCTCTGTTTTGAATCAACAAACGCTGGATGATGAAGGATTACACACTGTTCTGTGTGAAGCTGAGGCAATTCTCAATGACCCGACCAATCACCAAGGTGTCCGAAGATCCAAATGATCTGGAAGCACTTACCCCGAATCATCTGCTTACAATGAAGAGAAAACCAACCTATCCTCCCTGGTCTTTTTGAGAAATCAGATCAATATGTAAGAAGAAGATGGAAACAAGTACAATACCTTTCAGATCTTTTTTGGAAAAGATGGATAAAAGAGTACTTGCCTTTGTTACAGGAAAGGCAAAAATGGACCAAAGAGAGACGTAATCTTATGCCGGGTGATATTGTACTCATTGCAGATTATACAGCTCCACGCAATTCTTGGACTCTTGGAAGAGTACTAGAGACTTTCCCAGATAAAAAGGGTTTGGTCAGATCTGTACGAGTTCAAACCAAAACAAACACAATAGTAAGACCAGTAACAAAACTTTGTCTTTTATTGGAAATGTAGAAAAAAGGGGAGTTTGAATGCATGGTGTACATAAAAAAAGGAGTAATTATTATTTTAAATGTATTGAGGTTTAATGGATTGTTTGATGGCTCCTTATGTAAATATATGATTTTGAATTGTTTATGCCCTACGTCATTAACAATTTGGGGCCGGTATGTTGGAGCCATTGTTGAAATATATTTTTTGAGACACTAGAGGGCGTATGAGTATTTTGAGTATACTTAAGCCAGGTAATTATGAGTTTCAGGTGCGCAGATGGAAGGTCAAACAAACTTTTTGACCGTGCTGGGTTGAGTATTGTAATCTGCAAACTGTGCTCATGCTCAACAGTTTGTTCTATTTTTGTTTATTAGTAATAGGCAAAAGTTTGCAGTATTTATTCTTTTGTTTATATGTTATTTGCAATGCCCATGGACAATAAATGGATTTGGCATATCCAAATGTAATTCCAAAGAATGGACAATGGATTTATTTAATGGAAGGCTAAGCACGCATCAGAAAAGAAAAGAAACCATTTGGCGTCCCTACAATCAATATTAAAACAATAAAAGGCTTGAACTACTTCAGTTGTGTGTAATGAATCTAAAATATATGAAAATCTAATGTTTATCAGTACATTACAGAAAATAATTAACTTTATCACAATACGCAAATTTTTTGAGAAGGACCTGTATATACTATGAGATGAGATGAGTGATTAACAGGGCACAGGCGAATGACACTGCTAATTAGACAGACCTGGGGGAACTAGGTCACAGGGAGTGAACCCAAAACACACAAGACATAGCATGTAACATGTAACAATAACATAAATGTGTACAAAAATGAACAAAGACTCGACTAAGCATGACTTGAACATGAGGGCTTAAATATACAAGACTAATGACTTAACAAGACACACCTGAACACAATAATAAACCAATAAGAATATGACACAAGAGACTAGGGCTGCATCCCAATTCGCCTACTTATACTACGCCCTAAAAGTAAAAGTTTGCTAAAAAGAAAGGTTTTGAATTACTCACCGTAGCTGCCATAGATATCATATAATAAGGGCTAGATGTCTCGTCCG
>JARPMJ010002146.1:112500-128425 GCA_033366665.1 Phoxinus dragarum | reverse complement strand
TATAGTTTTTGTATTCATATTTCAAATTCATTTCTATTTATTCGAATAAATATGTCTATGTAGTTTTTATTCATTTTTATATATATAAAAAAGGTTTTTATTCAAATAAAAAAAGTTTTTGTTTAACCCTGTTACTATTTCAGTCTTTCTACTTCTAAATTTCACATTTAATTCAATATTTATTTGATTATTTGTAAAATTTACTAGCAACTTCAGAGTGAAAATTGTTCAGTATTATTTATAAACTATTATAGTATTTATTAATATTTAGAACTTTTATATAGCTTTTATTTGTATATTTTCAGCTTTATTTTAATTGGAGTTTTAATCCGTTTTAACCAATATTTAGGTTCTTTCATCATTTTATTTTGTTCGCTCAATTGTGTTTCTTCCTGCAAAAAAATTTATATCTATGAACATTTTTAGTCTGGATTGAGACACAACAAAACTGCACTCGTTACAATTACAAATTACTGACTTCTAGCTATATCTCTATGCAGTTTTACTTGATCTTAGCGCTGCGTTCGACACTATAGATCATAAAATACTCTTAGATCGATTACAAAATTACACTGGTATTCAGGGTCAGGGAAGCTGGTTTAGATCATATCTATCAGACCGTTACAATTTTGTCTTTTTAAACGAGCTAAAATCTAAGATAACGTCAGTAAATTATGGAGTGCCTCAAGGCTCGGTGTTCGGCCCTCTGCTATTTTCAATATATATGCTGTCACTTGGTAATATTATAAGAAAACATGTGGAATTAGTTTCCACTTTTATGCCAATGATACTCAGTTATATATTTTATACATCACAACCATGAAATCTCTAAATTATCTAAGTTGACAGAATGCGTTAAAGATATCAAATATTGGATGACCTGTAATTTTCTTCTACTAAATTCAAATAAGAGGTATTGCTTATTACTCTTAAAATATAATTTGCATTTAGAAGGATGTTACATCATCTTCTTAAGGTAAAGACATAGGAGATTTATATTAGACAGCAACTTGTCTTTCAAAAATCATTTAATATGATTTTTGAAAGAAAATTACAGGTCATCCAATATTTGATATCTTTAACACATTCTGTGTTAAACTTATATAATTTAGAGATTTCATGGTTGTGATGTATAAAATATATAACTGAGTATCATTGGCATTAAAAATGGAAACTAATTCCACATGTTTTCTTATAATATTACGGTGGCTAATAAGTGGCTAGCCTGGGAAAACCCAGACCACTCTCAGTTGTAACTGAGTAAGGGTCTGGCAAAGCTCCATAGACAATTCATTTCCACAGGGGCGTCACCAACGGACGTCGGATAGATCTAAAACCAATCAGAGCGATGAATGACATGACGTATGCAGAGCGACGGAGAAACATCTCGAGACTCTCAGCAATTCTCTGTTTGTGTTAATGAAAATGACCATTTTAAATCGCTTGAAACAGACGCGATAGCTGATTCGAACGAGTGATGTTGTGATGTTCCACGGCGGCATCCATCTTTTTAATGTACAAAATCTGCGTCACCGTCTCTGCTCTGTCGTCATCGTTTAAAGCCCGCCCCAACGTTTCTGATTGGTGCCGCGATTTCGACGGACTGGAAATGGGTTTCAATGGGCTCTTTGCCAGACCCACTTGCAGAGCAAATCTAAATTTGCCGGAAGTGGTCTGGGTTTTCCCAGGCTACCAAGTGGCAGCATATATATTGAAAATAGCAGAGGGCCGAACACCGAGCCTTGAGGCACTCCATAATTTACTGACGTTATCTTAGATTTTACCTTGTTTAAAAAGACAAAATGGTAACGGTCTGATAGATACGATCTAAACCAGCTTCCCTGACCCTGAATACCAGTGTAAATTAGTAATCGATCTTAGAGTATTTTATGATCTATAGTGTCGAACGCAGCACTAAGATCAAGTAAAACTGTATAGACATATAGCCTTGGTCACAGGCTAGGATTCAGTCATTTATAATTCTAACGAGTGCCGTTTCGGTGTGCCTGAATCCAGACTCAAAATTTTCATAGATATAATTTTTTTGCAGGAAGAAACACAATTAAGCCGACAAAATAAAATAAAAACAGCCTTCTTCCGCCTCATAAACATCGCTACACTCCGGAACATGCTCGGAAGAATGCGTTAAAGATATCAAATATTGGATGACCTGTAATTTTCTTCTATTAAATTAAAATAAGACTGAGGTATTGCTTATTACTCTTAAAATATAATTTGCATTTAGAAGGATGTTACTTCATCTTCTTTAGGTAAAGACATGGGAGTTATATTAGACAGCAACTTGTCTTTCAAAAATAATTTCATATGTTACGAAAACAGCCTTCTTCCGCCTCATAAACATCGCTAAGCTAAACATCGCTAATGCAGAAAAGCTAGTTCATGCATTCATGACCTCTAGACTAGATTACTGTGATGCATTACTAGCTGGTTATCCTGCATTCTCAATAAACAAGCGACAATTAGACCAAAATGCAGCCGCTAGGGTTATTACCAGGTCAAGAAAATATGATCATATAACATACATTTTATAATCTCTACACTGGTTACCTATTAGGTTCTGTGTCATACCACAGAACCTGAATGTGAAGAACTGAACATCTTCAGACACATTTGTTCTGCGTCTGGCAGACGTCACTTTGCTTTACTCCCTACGGCCAGATAAACACACACACACACACACACACACACACACACACACACACACACACACACACACACACACACACACACACACACACACACACACACACACACACACACACACACACACACACACACACACTTAAGAATGATAGCTATAGATAACGTGATGATGACAAGCAGAACATCTCTCCTCTTCACACTGGCTCAGATCTCCGCACACATGGCTATCCTCAAGCGCGTTCAGGAACGAGTGCTGAAAACCCTGAGCTTTAGAGAGAACGTTATTAATCCCGGTCCATATCTGTCATCGGGAGAGCTCAGCTCCAAAACTGTGTGTGTCAGACGCTTAATTACAGACTCAAAACTGCAGATAACACCACCAAATCAGGAGAAATGAAGAACAGATCAAATGAAAGCAGAGGTAACTCAGAGGGAATTACCAGTCAGATTAAAGATAGATTTAAAGATATAAAGGTGTGTGTGTTTTTACAAAAGTGTGTCAAACACTGCTATGATTTTACGTGTAATTGTCTGTTGCAGACGAAAGTAGTTTAGAAATGTTTATGAGATCATATTATGTGAGAAATATGTAAAATAAATAAAATGTGAAATACAAAAATAAAATATGGCATAAAGACATGACATAATGAATACGTAATAAATATTGCATGAATAAAAAAAAAAGTTAAAAAGCGATTAAAAATTGTGGAAAAATAAATGGTAATAAAATACTAAAATAAATGATGTGCCAAGAAATAACACATAATAATTTCTATAATGAATGGAAAATATATAAATAAATAAAATATAGTATAAATAAATAAGTTATGTGAAAAATAAATGGTAAATACAATACTAAAAAATTATGAGGCACAAAAAACTTTCAAGTATTGTAAAGTAAAATATTAAATAAATAAAAGATAGTATAAATAAATCATTTAATTAAATAAAATATAGTAAAAATAAGTCAAATAAATATGGCAGGACTATTAAATAAAAAAGTTAAAATATGATTAAAAAAATGTGAAAATAGTAAATAAAAATACTAAAAAAGAACTTCAAGTATTGTAAAATAAAATATAGCATAAACAAAATATAGTATAAAAAAATAAGATTAAATAAATAAAATAAATATTGCAAGACTATTTAAGAGAATTAAAAAAAATAAAAAGTTAAAAGATGATGAAAAATTCTGGAAAAAGAAATGGTAAATCAAATATTTGCAAATAACGTGGCACAAAAGATCTTCCAAGTATTGTGTGACTTAACGGCAACTGTTCATTGATAAAGAATAAAACCTCGCCCAGAACACCTGGTCACACAACACACACAAACTAGAGCAAATAAAGCAGTCTGGACACATCACGGGTGTTGTTGAACACGGCGGGGAGCGTTTTGCTTGTAAAACAGGCTTTTACACACAGATTTTGATGTAGCAAATGCATTCGTGTCAGAACTCAAAGCGAGAAATAAACATGACAACATTTAACCTAACTTCATCTGAGCTGAGAGAGTGTGTGTTTAACCTTTAGAGCTGCGATTACTCCAAATCATGCCAATGTTCAAGAGCAAAAACACCAGCCAGCAGCTTCAGAACACAGATGCTCTGAAATATTCAATATATAATGTATAAATCACGGAAGTCAAACCTCATTAAGGGAGCAGATGATGTCAGCAGAGAGGCATTCAGGAAAGAATGTCACACACACCCATTATTATCCATTAAAAAGCGTGTTGCATTTACAGTAAAGCTGGCACTAGTGTGAGTAATGCCATCTGAGCTCATTAATGTGCCGTTTATTCATCTGAGCTCATTAATGTGCAACGGACCGGCCGTGGGGAATGCAGAGATTAAATATTGCTTTGAAACTTGAAAAGAAAATCCAAACAAAATTAAGGAGACGTGAGGAGATGAAGGACACGCACATTGCATAAAACACACACTGATAGTGCCAATAGAAAACTGATAATAAAAATACAAAAAAATATGTCAGAAGATATTATTGTTCTTCTATGGAGTTGATAATGATTGATAAAAGGTGAAACTAATATATTATATAGACTCATTACATGCAGAGTGAGATATTTCAAGCCTTTATTTGTTATAATTTTGATGATTATGGCTTACAGCTTATGAAAACCCCAAATTGATATATATAGAATATTGTGAAAAGGTTTTCATAGTTATAATAATAAGCCATAATCATCAAAATGATAACACATATCCTCATCAGATCGGCGAACAGGATTGTTTAGCGGAGCGATTAAGGCGAGACACTACAGGTGAATAGGGTACAATTTTAAAATAATAGATATCACCATGAAACTTCCTCAGTTGATTACTTACACAAGTTCATAAAAAAAATGTATTACAAGTTTTTGAAATTTGTACGTTTAATTATGCAAATTAGGCATTATCTCATTAAATATGCACACTTTTGCATATATTTTCGGTAGATAGATCTGAACATATGATAAACCAGGTGCAAAACTCTTTTTTCATTTTGATTACACACAAGATGAAAGATGTTCAGAGGGATTTCAGGATATATGCTTTCATGACCTAGGAAATCTAAATATACTGTCCATAGCCTTAAATATATCTTTTTTCGCCATATTTTTTTATTAAAATGTCACATAAATCAGGCCAGGAATGATTTATTAATAAATCCCTCTGAACATATCTTCAGAATACTGCTAAGTGTGTAACTGGAGAGTTTGGTGTACATCGGCTGAGATGTGTCACTGGAGAATGACAAAAAACTAATTTTGAGAAAAAGGCATTTAAAGATTTGTAATGTAAAAAAAATCATACTTTTTTAGTGGAAACAACTATTTACTGACACAATATCTTATCAAATCATTAGCAACAACTATACAAACCACACCAAATAAATAAACCACATCAAAACTTTTAAACAGCATTTATGGCCTTTAACTGAACAGAAAAACAGTCAGAAACACACATCTGAGTGTCAGAGCGCGTCACGTGATGCTTCTGAACCAATCACGGTGTCAGAAATTGACATCAGCCAATGAGATTTCGCTTTTAGGGTTAAATGCCCATTGTACTTTCACGATTGGTTGCTGATTAAAAGGAAATGACCAGATTTGGACCCGACAGCATTGTACAGGAGAGAGAGCTTTCTAACGGTGTGTGTGTGTGAGATTAAAGGAAGCAGAGAGAGATCGCGGATCATGATGATTTATAACGGCAACTTTTGTTGAATTTCGGAGAAATCTACAGATGCAAACAGACACAGTGCAGTAAAATAAAGACTAAATGTGTATTTTGGACTTTTTTTCACCACAAGTCTGAAAGAAGATGTTATTGAAGACAAATAGCCCAAAATCTCAAAATTGACCAGTGAAAAAAAAACGATGTTTTTGCCGGCTGTGTCTCGCCTTAAGAGTGAAAACATAAGATAATTAGACAAAAGAGCACTTCCCCAAAAAACATCTTGTACAAGAACAAGTCTGTACAAACACTACCAGAGTCTGGATCCAACTCAACAATCTGTGCCTCTCAATCATAAGGCCAAAGCAATCAAGCAAACTCCAGCTATACTGAGCAAGTCTGTTAGCATGAACGAGAGGAGCGCGAGCTGATGAACTTCACAGATGAATGCTGGGTTTACGTGAGCGATCAGACCGGTGTGTTTGAAGCAGAAGACGGAAGGGAGGATCTTTGTTTATTGGACGTGTTTGAAAGGAGTCTGGCGGAAAGCAAGCGTGAAGAAAACCCAGATCCCGAGCTTTCCCTTCGAATCTGGCGTCCATCCGCGATCCCAGACGGCAGAGGGAACATTTGAGGATGTTTGGGAGGAAAAAAACTCTCTTTCCAAATGAAGAAACTAAATATTTAATAACCGGAGGAAGCAAGCATACGTATAATTCATCGGTCCTGCAATATAACTTGTTATACATCAAAAGCTGGTGTTTCCCAGTGACATGTGACCCGCTCTGGAGAAATGAGTCGGGATATGGGCCGATTATGTGGAAAAACAATTAAATAATATATATTTTTGGGGCTAATTTCAAAGAACAGACATTCAAAAATAATCTCACAAAGTTTTGTAGTCCAGATAATTGAGTAAAGGTGTTTAAATGACTATTAAAGTTGACAAAGTTTTACTAAATTCGCTGGAAATGAACATTATTTTCTCAACTCTGAGCGTTGTCCCGGGTGTCCCCTGCAGCGTCACTATCTCTGCTCTCCAAATATGGTGTTACACGTTGTATAGAACCAATCAAAAAGCTTATAAATGTACACAAACGCTGATCATTTGTCAATGGGAAGCCCCGTTTCGACTGGCCGGCACGCGATTGGTCCAGCCGTCCTCCTGTCAGACTCAGCGCTCGGTGTAAACAAGCTCAAGATCTCCTCAGAAACATGAAATATGATTCATTTGAGAAATGTCGTGTGATATATTAATGTCTTTGGTCAAATTAAGCTGTAAAATAAATAGTTTATCCCTTTAAATGCAATGGATTTTGAAAGATATCAACAAAAAACGGGCAAAAAAACTCAAGGTATGAGTTTGACTAGGATATCATTTGAAAGCTTATGGTCTCTTCTCTCCATTAATACCACATTTTTGAAATGTGGGTCACTGTGACTCATTTTGCTGGATCAGGTCACATATACTGTATACAAAATGGCTGACACGCAGCTAGGGGTCACGTGACTGGGAGATCCCTTATCTGTTGTCTGCTGGTCAGAATCTGGCATTTGGAAATGATTGTCTAGATATGATTGTCTTTGCGCACGCAGACAGGCTGAACTGGTTTTATCTGTCTCAGCAGAAACCGGCTGGTAATGAGGAACAAACACTTACTGGATTTAGCTTGAGTTTGTGAGGACCTTAGTATGCAATATGTCAAAGCTATGGCATGTTCTAATGGTGGAAAAATATATACATCTGATGTGTTGACATTAAATAGCTCAGAATTTAATAAATAAATAAATATATTATGTAAATTAATTAATCAAAAATATATAATAATGAATATAAATAAATAAATACAAATATAATAATAAACACAGAGTATAAAAATAAATAAATAACAATAAATAAATAAAAGATGGATGGATAAGTTGCTATAAAAAATCCGACTTTTATAGATGATCATTATCATTATCTCTTCTCGGATTAAATCAATATTTATTCAATTAATTGATGCATTTATACACTTGGAACTTCTACAGACTAAAACCTGAGTGAACATTAGCATGAGATCTTCCATTTCCTTCCTAAAAGCATAACAAAGTTTCCATAAAACATAAACAGCTCAACTTTGTCTCAAAAAAGAAGAAATGCCAATAGTAATAGTGTTATTTATGCATAAATGCAATCATTCAGAGTAAACACTTCCAAGTAAATGAATAAATGCAATAATATAATTGATGCCAATAAGTATATATATAAAGTTTTTTCATAATAAAACGCATTAGTGCTAATTTTCAACATTTTCTTTAAAACTATGTTGTTATGATAAAGTGTGTCTGTTAACAATCACATATGAAAGATGCAGGATGGAGAGTAACACCGGGTTAAAGGTTTTGAGAAATGCATTGGCAAGCTAACAAAATATCCTAGAGCTCACCTGTATATTTAGCTGTAAAACAAGGGTAATAATAACCAATTTCAGATTTACACACCAATAAAAGCCATGCAAGCAAAAACAGGGCCATTCACAGGTCGGTCAGATGATGACTTGCAATTTAACTGGGCGATTCATAACCAGAATAAGTAATAATGTGCTTTATGGCCAACATTTAGTGTTGAACCTCCTAAACTACAGTCAAACCAAAAACTAAACTTACTAGTGTGTGCAGGACACTATAGTTCATTATGTAAGTGAGGAGAGCAAAATAAAGTAAACTGTGAGATATTATACACAATAATTCTTCATACAGCGACTATGTTGGGCGATATGCTCCATTTTCATATCGTCAGCCTGTGAGATCGGCGATACACGATATTATCGTGAGGGGGCGGGGCTTACTTATTTGATTATTAACTTGCTTTTTTAGTTATTAATTTGCTTGTTTTATTACTTCGTTTTATATATGAGAATCTTTTTCTATTTTGCTGGTAAAGGTGGAGTGTTTATTAATAGGCTAAATCTGGTTATTTCCCAGATAAAAAAAGATCAAATCATTTTTGTATCTGACTCAGAGTATTTCAAAATGTCAGCGGGAAATGTACGGACACACATCCTCTCATGCCGTTACAGATGCAGCATTCTGATAGGCTACTTCTGCATGAGATTAGAACACGTTTTAATAATTTCTTGGATCAGGAAAGATCGGAGTTTGGGATTATGTCCTCCTACCAGTGCTCTGTCTGGATGCTCTTCACATATGCGCTCTTCAATAAGCGCAACGAACGCGGGTTAATGTGTTTTAAATGCCGGGAGAAATCAGAGTTAAGGGCAAACAGAGTCGATCGGTTTATACTAAAACTTCTGACTTGACTCCGATAAAGAAAAACAGATAATGCGTTTATATGACCACATGGATTGTCAGTTTATTCAGCATAATCAGGTTAAGTGTGTGCTTGTAAACGCGCTCATTCGCTGGCATCTGTCAACGCCACATTCTCCTCTCAGAGACGACGATGGATATAACGGTATAGCAACTATCTTAATTTACTGCCTTAATATTTCTCTTGTGGACCTACATTAATGACAGTGAAAACATTAGAAGAATATTTATTGTTAAACAAGTGTTTAAAGAGTTGTGCTGTGTTCCTGATCTAAAGACATGTTATTAGGCCGCCGGCTATTTTAGTGATATTATTATTATTATTAATATTTTGTAATTGTATTGTTTTTAGTGTTATTAATGTCAGTAAATGTTTTGTTAACTAACAAATGTGTAACCATAATGCGCTATGGAAACAATAGGCCTACTGACGAACAACAATGCCGTTTTCATCTTGGATCTGTATAAGAATGATGCGTCCGTTAAAACAAGCACTTGTGACAATTTGTGAATGGATCACCTTGCAATTCAATTTTAATGTGGATGTAGTTTTTTGTGTGTCTGTTTAAAAAATAATAATCTTGGAGTCATCATACGCGCGTGATGGTGATGTCGCAAGTGTTAGGCTATGAGGTGATGTCGTTAAATTTAGGCAAGGCAAATTAATTGTAGTTCCTAATATTAATTTAATAACAATACTATTTTTATAATAATAATAATAATAAAAATAATTTAATACATTAATAAGAAAACGAGCCCATTATCGTATTGATATCGTCAAAGGCATCTGCCATCGGCAATATCACTGACTATCGTCGATACACGATACTATCGTCTATCGGCACAACCCTACCAACTACCAGTAACATTTGGGGCCAAAAATGATTGGGCCACTTTGAGCTGATCATGTGTTCTTCAGTGTGTGTCTGTAACTGCTAATGCTCTTTTCACACACACACTGAACACACTGAAGCATTGCTTGCTCACTGGTTGAGCTAAACTGGTATTATCTAATTGTGTAGTTAAATTTACCAGCTGACAGATATTCAACATAATTCATGTGTGTGTGTGTGTGGTGTGTGTGTGTGAGAGAGAAAGACAGTCTAACAGAAGGACGGACAAAACCTGTGTGTGTGTGTGTGTGTGTGTGTGTGTGTGTGTGTGTGTGTGTGTGTGTGTGAGAGAAACAGTCTAACAGAAGGACGGACAAAACCTGTGTGTGTGTGTGTGTGTATGTGTGTGTGTGTGTGTGTGTGTGTGTGTGTGTGAGACAGTCTAACAGAAGGACGGACAAAACCTGTCAAATATCAACTGAGTTCTGCTCATATTTTATAACCATTTTATAAACTATAGCGAATGAACGAGAAATGTCAGGAATAAACTGCGGTTGGACAGAAAGCGCTTCATCTCTTCAGTGTTAAAACAACAACAACAAGTCTTGCCTCGACATGACTCGAAATCAGGAGACAAAAGAAACTGGTTTCATTTAGGCCTTGATGTGTGTGTGTGTGTGTGTCTCTGTGTGTATCTGTGTATATAAGTCTGCGTGTGTGTGTGTATATAAGTCTGCGTGTGTGTTTGTGTGTGTCTGTCTGTCTGTCTGTGTGTATCTGTGTATATAAGTCTGTGTGTGTGTCTGTCTGTGTGTATCTGTGTATATAAGTCTGCGTGTGTGTGTGTATATAAGGTTCTGGCGTGTGTGTTTGTGTGTGTCTGTCTGTCTGTCTGTGTGTATCTGTGTATATAAGTCTGTGTGCATGTGAGTCTGCGTGTGTATCTGTGTAAGTCTGCGTGTGTGTCTGTCTGTCTGTGTGTGTATCTGTGTATGTAAGTCTGCGTGTGTGTGTGTATATAAGTCTGCGTGTGTGTTTGTGTGTGTCTGTCTGTCTGTCTGTGTGTATCTGTGTATATAAGTCTGTGTGTGTGTCTGTCTGTGTGTATCTGTGTATATAAGTCTGCGTGTGTGTGTGTATATAAGTCTGCGTGTGTGTTTGTGTGTGTCTGTCTGTCTGTCTGTGTGTATCTGTGTATATAAGTCTGTGTGTGTGTCTGTCTGTGTGTATCTGTGTATATAAGTCTGCGTGTGTGTGTGTATATAAGTCTGCGTGTGTGTTTGTGTGTGTCTGTCTGTCTGTCTGTGTGTATCTGTGTATATAAGTCTGTGTGCGTGTGAGTCTGCGTGTGTATCTGTGTAAGTCTGTGTGTGTGTCTGTCTGTGTGTCTGCATGTGTATCTGTGTATGTAAGTCTGCGTGCGTGTGTGTGTGTGTGTCTCTGTGTGTGTGTGTGTCTCTGTGTGTGTGTGTGTTTGTCTGTCTGTGTGTATCTGTGTATTTAAGTCTGTGTGCGTGTGTCTGCGTGTGTATCTGTGTATGTAAGTCTGTGTGTGTGTGTTTGTCTGCGTGTGTATCTGTGTATGTAAGTCTGCGCATGTGTGTGTGTGTGTGTGTGTCTGCATGTGCGTGCGTGCGTGTGTGTGTGTGTGTCTGCATGTGTGTGTGTGTCTGCATGTGTGTGTGTGTGTGTGTCTGCATGTGTGTGTGTGTGTGTGTCTGCGTGTGTGTGTTGTCTGCGTGTGTGTGTGTGTACAGTCATGGGAATGCAAGCAGGAATTACTACATGTCAACAGAACTTGTGTAACGCTGGTCCGCCTGTACACACACGTCCCAGAGCGGGAGAGCGTTGTCATTACAAAGCTTCAGTAAATCCTACAGGAACCAGAACAATGACCCGAGATCAGTGATGAGCAAAGCCCCTACAACACTGCGAGTGTGTGTGTGAGTGACAGAAACCAGCTTTGCCCTTCCCAGATTTCCCAGGAACGTGGTGATGAAGAGTGAAACCTCCCTGTGACTGAGATTACGTCTCCAGGTGTGACACACACACACACACACACACACACACAGGTGTAGTTGAGAGGAGGGTGGAGGCGCGGCGCAATCCACGGCTGTCTCTGGACTTTAGCACTTGTGATCGACGAAAGACTGGAGAAGACCTCCTTCAAACCAGGACTACACTACACACATCTCATGAAGTGACGAGGTCTTGTGTTACGGTAAGAGGAATTACTCTACGACACTTCCACTATTTCACTTCTGGCACAAACTGGCAAGTTTACACGTCACTGTTCAGAAAGATTGATCGGTATGATGTTAATATCAACGAAACGTGATTATTAATAAGGGGTTTTTTGAGGCTGGATATTCACAGAGAACCTGTTTTATAGCCTGACAAGTCTTGTCATGTGAACAGAAACACCTTCACATTCCTGCACACCTTCACAGGTACTGTACGTCGCTAAAACAATAAAACATCATGTTTACGGCGGGTTTAAACTCTCGGTTTGATGTTCACTGATTCTGAATTGTTGCTGAAAAGAAAAATGTTGCCGTTTGGTAACTTCACCACACTGAGAAAAGGCCCAAAAATCAACTTTCTCTTATAAATGATCACTTTCACCTTTGAGTAAATCGATATTTATTCAATTAATTGATGTATTAATACACTTGGAACTTCTACAGACTAAAAACTGAGTGAATCTTCAATGTTGTTCCTAAAAGCAAAACAAAAGATTGTCTTGGCCTTTCCAGAAAACATTATGGCCCCTATCTTGAACCCAGCGCAATTGACTTTGTACTGGACGCATGTCTCATTCCTATTCTGCACCCGCGCACAGCGACTCTTCCCTCCACAGACGCACGTCGGTAAATTAGGGAATGAACTTGCGCTCGGGGGGGCGGTTCAGTGTATAGAGGAGTGTGTTCCGGCACAAACGTTCCCTGGTGATATTCTGCAGTTCCAGAAAACATCTCCGCCACTGACCAGGAGAAACCCAGTCTAAAGACAGCGGCGCCGCGCGTTAGTCATATGCTATTTTAAGGGCGCGTGCTTGGCCATTATGTAGCGTGTGAACAACACACACACTTTGATTCTCTCATCTAAACAGACGCAGCAGTTTTCATTTTTTCAAATCATACATTATTACAAGGAAAAATATTAACACACGAGGGAAATCATTGTTGTGTCCATGAAGATGTGAAAAAATACATAAATCTAGATTACACATTTACCCAAATTATTATACGCCTGTTTAACCGAAGCTAATGTGTGTGTTTCTCCATCATCCTCATACAATGTCACTTCTCTGTGTTTTACGGCGCTGACGAGAACGTCGGTCTCCTCGGCTGTGAACCGCTCCTGGCGTGCGCCGGCAAACTCGCCGTTATAATAGCGATCCGCCGTTATAATAGCGATCCGCCGTTAT
Organism: Phoxinus dragarum; assembly: GCA_033366665.1. NCBI lineage: Eukaryota > Metazoa > Chordata > Actinopteri > Cypriniformes > Leuciscidae > Phoxinus > Phoxinus dragarum. The sequence continues at coordinate 115,008 of JARPMJ010002146.1, read as the reverse complement.
AATAGCAATCCGCCGTTATAATAGCAATCCGCCGTTATAATAGCGATCCGCCGTTATAATAGCGATCCGCCGTTATAATAGCAATCCGCCGTTATAATAGCGATCCGCCGTTATAATAGCGATCCGCCGTTATAATAGCGATCCGCCGTTATAATAGCGATCCGCCGTTATAATAGCAATCCGCCGTTATAATAGCGATCCGCCGTTATAATAGCGATCCGCCGTTATAATAGCGATCCGCCGTTATAATAGCAATCCGCCGTTATAATAGCAATCCGCCGTTATAATAGCAATCCGCCGTTATAATAGCGATCCGCCGTTATAATAGCAATCCGCCGTTATAATAGCAATCCGCCGTTATAATAGCAATCCGCCGTTATAATAGCAATCCGCCGTTATAATAGCGACCCGCCGTTATAATAGCGATCCGCCGTTATAATAGCGATCCGCCGTTATAATAGCAATCCGCCGTTATAATAGCAATCCGCCGTTATAATAGCAATCCGCCGTTATAATAGCAATCCGCCGTTATAATAGCAATCCGCCGTTATAATAGCAATCCGCCGTTATAATAGCAATCCGCCGTTATAATAGTAATCCGCCGTTATAATAGCAATCCGCCGTTATAATAGCAATCCGCCGTTATAATAGCGATCCGCCGTTATAATAGCGACCCGCCGTTATAATAGCGACCCGCCGTTATAATAGCGATCCGCCGTTATAATAGCGATCCGCCGTTATAATAGCAATCCGCCGTTATAATAGCAATCCGCCGTTATAATAGCAATCCGCCGTTATAATAGCGATCCGCCGTTATAATAGCGATCCGCCGTTATAATAGCAATCCGCCGTTATAATAGCAATCCGCCGTTATAATAGCAATCCGCCGTTATAATAGCAATCCGCCGTTATAATAGCGATCCGCCGTTATAATAGCGATCCGCCGTTATAATAGCAATCCGCCGTTATAATAGCGATCCGCCGTTATAATAGCAATCCGCCGTTATAATAGCAATCCGCCGTTATAATAGCGATCCGCCGTTATAATAGCAATCCGCCGTTATAATAGCAATCCGCCGTTATAATAGCGATCCGCCATTATAATAGCAATCCGCCGTTATAATAGCGATCCGCCATTATAATAGCAATCCGCCGTTATAATAGCAATCCGCCGTTATAATAGCAATCCGCCGTTATAATAGCAATCCGCCGTTATAATAGCAATCCGCCGTTATAATAGCAATCCGCCGTGGAACAAGCGCGCCGGCTCTTAAAGGGAATGTGAGAGGACGCTCTGATTGGTTTATTTCATGTTACGCCCAAACCACACCTATGAGTAATGAAGCGACTTCAGACCAACACATGTTAGACTTGCGTCGGGCGCAAGAGTCGTTTATCCCGCCGGGAAAATAGCAACAGCGCCGGGATCCGCCCACAGAGTTACTTGCGTTTCGCATTTGATACTTGCGTTTCAGAGCGTTACAATAGGGCCCAAAATATTATTTTTTTTTAAAGAGGAAAATGTTGCTGTTTTGTAACTTTACCACAATGAGAAAAGGCCCAAAAATCTAGTTTTTCTTATAAATGATCACTTTCCGCTTTAATTAAATCAATATTTATTCAATTAATTGATGTATTAATACACTTGGAACTTCTACAGACTAAAAACTGAGTGAATCTTCAATGTTGTTCCTAAAAGCAAAACAAAAGATTCTCTTGGCCTTTCCAGAAAACAAACTGAAAAGAAGCAAATGCAAATAACAATAATAATAATGTGTTATTTATGCATAAATGCGATTATATCACAGGAAGCACTTCCATATAAATAAATAGATGCAATAATAAAATTGCTACCAGTATAAAAACAGCATTTTTGTATTCGACAACTCTCATAAGGCAACATTCACATTTTTTAGTGTCACTCCCCCTTTTTTTTACAGACATGAAAATACACATTCCGAACTTAAATTTTTGTAATTCAAGAATGCTTTGGAATATAGACATAAGATTGGTCTTGTTTTAAAGAAGACATTTGAAGTGAAATAAATTAAGAAAGTGAAACAGAAAAAAAAGTTAATGTAAAAAATGTAATTACTCATTTTATATCAAATATATTTTTTCAAAACCTGGGTGAGTCTAAAACTGCAAAAAAAAAATCAAAGCCAAAAATCTGAACAAGTTGTGTTTCAAATGTTAGGTTGATATCTCAAAAAATAAGCGTTCAGTGAGATTTAGTTTGGGCGCAGTACCACACTTCTCCACTAGTTGACATTACTGCCCATATAAGAGCGCCTCCATCTCCATATGTTGTTTTTTCTTTATATTCAAAACATTTTCAGAGCTTTTTTTCTAAAAGAATTGAATGGATGCTATCTTTTGAACTCTTGAAAACAAACTGAGGTTTCTACCATTCTTTCATGATTTTTCATGTTCATCGCCATTTCAAAATAAAGGTCTGAACACGCCTTAGTATGAACATATTCTTGCTGCAAATTTAAAAATTACGGC
>JARPMJ010002146.1:77500-107500 GCA_033366665.1 Phoxinus dragarum | reverse complement strand
ATGGACTTAAAATTAACAATCATTTTATCCCTTAAAACTCATCTTTGATCACCAAAATTACATATTTAAACGTAAAAATTTATTCATGCCTTGCTTAAAATATGAATGCAACTCGACACCCTCGCCTCATTTAGTATGCGTGGTTCTATGAATATGCAAATGAGCCCCGCCTCCTCTGACTCAGATCCACTGGTTGACGATCACACGTTGATCTGATTGGTTACAAGGTAGTGTGTGACGTCAGAAACACCAGCGATTTCAAACCGTGTTTTTGAGACTGTCTTTGGTTCACTGCAGTTTTAAGCAGAAAATACTCAGCAATGCTGTCCACTTATGAACTTACACATGCTTTGTCTTATTAAAGCAGATTAATAACACCACATAGACACATACACAACATTAGAAGCGTGATTTACACCACAGGTTACACCGACTCGAGAAAACAGAGAAAAACGACTGTTGTCTTCACTCGACAAATGGGTAAGAAAACTTCAATACCCAGAATGCACTGGGAATGATGATGATGTCCAAGGCCACTCCCACCAGTCTGTGTCTAATAAAATACGTTTTTTTTTTTTTTCTCAGTGAACTTTTAGCTTATTCTAAGTAATTTTTCATGGTCTTCATTTTAGTGAACAATAATAACCCAGTTTCTTCACATCATTGTGCGGCCAAGAATTGGTTAAAATTACACAACATTTGAAGTGGATCAAAAAGGTTCGTCCAAAAACCAAGAACGGGTATAGTTCAAAATTCATGAATAACTTTGATGAAAGGTTTTGATCCACTTCAAATGTTGACTACTGTATATATCTAGCAGAAATTTATTCATAAGAAGAATAACATGCATTATTCTTGCACGGGAACTGGATGTACTTTCAAAATATGAGTTATACTATAATAAAGCATCTCTAGACCATAAAAAGCTCAATAAATCAAAGCGCAAAGGAGAATGAAAGAAAAATAAACCTGGGAAGGATTTGAAAAGCATGGAAAAAGCATGAGGAATATTTCTCCGTTCACGTCAGGATGGAAACGGGGGAGATCCTCGTTATTTTATTATTGACATTAAAACAATGGACATCGTCCAATAAGTCATGAGCAGCGACTCCTATTCCTGAGCTTTAGCCGACTTCTGAGAAGCGTAACGCACGCTAGGAGCTGTTCATCATCAAAACCAGCCCGTTCCCAGCAGACACACACCGCTCTCCTCCACAAACCTCACGGAGCGCTGGAGAAGATGCGCTATAGAGGAGTCCTCTCACTATCACATCTGGAAGCTCTTCCAACCGGAATATCAGAAGAGTATCAGGAGAAATATAAACAAAGGGTTTTAATATATTGTTTTGACAACTCCAGTATTCCTTTCATTATCATAATTACGTCTGACAGTGTCTCCGAACGCTACTGAACACACACACACACACACACACACACACTTGACATCGCTGATGAAACACTGGCTTCTGTCAGAATGTATTATCAGTATGAAATACTCACGATAACTCACAGATTCGTAGTAATTCAAGGACAGACTTACTAAATTACCTGCAACCTCTCAAACTGTTGACACTGAAAGAAAAAAATTTTTTTGCTGGGATATGATGATTTTGGGCGTGAAGCATTAAAATTCTTCGTAGTACATTGGAGTATTATGTAAATACTATGGTAATTATTAATTCAGTTAAATTGCCTAAATTAAAGTCTTTTTAAGCCCAGAAACAAGCTCACTTTTTTACCAGAGTAAAGCGAAGGTTTGCACTAATATTCAACCGCTTTTAATTGTGGATTAAATATCATTAAATAATGGATTTAACACGAATATATCGGCCAATAAATCGGTTATCTGCTTTCTAATATAAAGAATTATCGGTTATCTGCTTTCTAATATAAAGAATTATCGGTTATCCGCTTTCTAATATAAAGAATTATCGGTTATCTGCTTTCTAATATAAAGAATTATTGGTTATCCGCTTTCTAATATAAAGAATTATTGGTTATCTTCTTTCTAATATAAAGAATTATCGGTTATCTGCTTTCTAATATAAAGAATTATCGGTTATCCTGCTTTCTAATATAAAGAATTATCGGTTATCCGCTTTCTAATATAAAGAATTATCGGTTATCTGCTTTCTAATATAAAGAATTATTGGTTATCTTCTTTCTAATATAAAGAATTATCGGTTATCTGCTTTCTAATATAAAGAATTATCGGTTATCTGCTTTCTAATATAAAGAATTATCGGTTATCCCGCTTTCTAATATAAAGAATTATCGGTTATCCGCTTTCTAATATAAAGAATTATCGGTTATCCGCTTTCTAATATAAAGAATTATTGGTTATCCGCTTTCTAATATAAAAGAATTATCGGTTATCTGCTTTCTAATATAAAGAATTATCGGTTATCTGCTTTCTAATATAAAGAATTATCGGTTATCCGCTTTCTAATATAAAGAATTATCGGTTATCCGCTTTCTAATATAAAGAATTATCGGTTATCTGCTTTCTAATATAAAGAATTATCGGTTATCCGCTTTCTAATATAAAGAATTATTGGTTATCTGCTTTCTAATATAAAGAATTATCGGTTATCCGCTTTCTAATATAAAGAATTATTGGTTATCTGCTTTCTAATATAAAGAATTATCGGTTATCCGCTTTCTAATATAAAGAATTATCGGTTATCCGCTTTCTAATATAAAGAATTATCGGTTATCCGCTTTCTAATATAAAGAATTATCGGTTATCCGCTTTCTAATATAAAGAATTATCGGTTATCCGCTTTCTAATATAAAGAATTATCGGTTATCCGCTTTCTAATATAAAGAATTATTGGTTATCTTCTTTCTAATATAAAGAATTATCGGTCATCTGCTTTCTAATATAAAGAATTATCGGTTATCTGGTTTCTAGAAGCAACAGGACGTTTCTGAATGGTTAGTTGATGAATTTATGATGCTTATGTGTAGTTATCTTCTAGTCATTGATTAGCATATTCTGTCATGATAATCTATAAATCGAGTTCAGGGGGCGGAGTTTATGTAAATTTTAGGGTTGGTGATGTCACTAACCCGGCAGGAATGTCGTGTAGTTCCTCCTTTGCTTTGAACTTTGAGCGTTGTAACTTTGCAGATGTTGTTTATTATCAAACAGAAACATTACACACTAACTACAGTTAGAAAAGTGAAATTATAATCAACCACCCCTTCTTAGGGAACCGAAAATGGTTCTTCTGTTGGGGGGAAAAAACTCTTTTTTTGAACTTTTATTTTTAAGAGCGTAGCAGAAAAACCTCAAGAATAGCATCCCACATGCACAGATATGCATCTATGATTAAACTAATATCCCTGCCTCATCTAAAAATCAGCGTTCTCACCACAAACTAACACAGGTCAACTTCCCCATCCAGCACTACCCAGAAATCCCTCTGTCAGGGGAACGAGAACAAACCTGCGGCTGCCAAGAGCCAAACACGACCCGCAAATGAATTTATTTTGGGCAAGAATGAACGTTTCAGTCAAGGTCTACAGATACGGCTGAAGAAGGAAAACTCCCCAAAATAGTCGATCCATCTGGTTCATGTTGTGTCTGGCAGGAACGCTGATGCATTTGACAGCAAAGAAAAACAGACGTTTCTCAGACACACTAAGTTTGCACTTTTATCTCGCTGAAACAACACGCGTAGATCACCGGGAGAGAGAGAGATCGCCGCGATGTACGAGGGAATGTGCCTGGGAACAAATGCGCTTACGCAACAATCCTCGTGGAAGTTTCGCAGTTTCTACGAATGCAAACTGACATGTTTAATCCCGAACGGACGAGAGGAGGGAAGCTACTGGGAATGAATCTATTAGTTTCAAACACGTTTACTTGTAAAGAACGTTGAGTGCCAATATTTTGAGTGTGTGAAAACCCTAAATCGTGCAAAGTGCATTTCTGCTGAATAAGATGATTTCTGTTATGGTATGAGAAGTACAAACATTCATAAAAAAAAAAAGAAAAGTACACACTCCAAAAACCTCTTATTAGTCATTTATTATTTCACAGTCCAGGAAGTTTCACAACCTTCATATATCACGCAACCCCTGAGAGTTTATCACAGCTCTGAGACACGAACCCCAAGAACTATAGACGTGAAACTAGATCCAATCCAAATAATGTAGATTTATTGTCAGAGCCGTGTGGAGGGAACAATTAAACGCAACACGCAGGCCAGAAGTTCTGCCGGGAAAACTCAACAGGAGAAAATCCTGCTCTGGGATACACACTGTAATATATACATTCAGATATTAAATATTAAAATGGCCATGTTAAGAATCAATGATTAATCTAAATAAAATCATGGTCAATTTATTATCACATTAACATAATTTCCCAAACATTTTTTTCTTTACAGTACAATAGCAATATATTGCAATTTATCTTAATTATTCAAATATTCCTAAAATTAATAATAATAATAATAATACTTTAAGTAAACAGCCCTAATTTAAGTAATTACTTCATTTCAGGTAGTGTTAAATTAGCACCATAGAGTTCTATTATACATTTTTTATTCATATTTTTAACTAGTTTTTATTTGTATATTGTAGTTTTTGTCTTTTCTATTCGTTTATTTTTATTTTTATATATATGTCTGTATAGTTTTTATTAATATTAATTTCAGTTTTAGTTATTTTAGTCCATCAAGTTATTAAACTAAATGAAAATGAGAAATCTTGCCTATAATTAAATAAAAGAACTTTAAACAGAGCCCTGCACATGACATTCCTTCATCTTCGGGACACAAATTATAATATATTTGATTAAATCTGAGAGCGGTCTCACTCCTTCATAGGCTTCTGAGCAATTACACTGTTCAGTCAGAGTTGACTTTAAAAGGTTTTTAGAAGTATTAATAGGTGGAAGTGATTCTATATTTAAAGTGTTTTGGAGTTCATTCATTGTAATGTGGAAATCACCCTGTTTTTCTTCACTTGCCTTTAGAAACCTGCGGCCCGATGAAGAAATCGGCACTCGGTGTCCGTCGCAATAATAACATTCATACATATTATTCTGTTAAAATGACCGGCCCTAAACGAGGACCCTGGGGCATTAATGCAAGAGTTGAAAAACAGCCAGAGAATCTCTAATGACGGCTCACTACATCACACTTCATATCTCAAGACGCTTCCACACCGCCTTGTTTAAAGTAGTCATTTCAGGGCTGCTAATGGCAATATATAAGTACAAGTCACAAACTCAAACAGCTAATGAGTTACACCAGAGTTCACATTTTTGATGTCAGTCAGATTTTGAATAAAAAAATGATCTTGCTGAGGCCGACGTTGGTCATGTGATGATGCGTGTGATGTCGGCCAATAGTGAGCCTCCGTTCTGACGTACACACAGAAGCGCTGTGCTGTTACACTACGTGAACTCACTCAGAGACACACACTGAAGAACATCAAGAATAAAGTCCTTATTTTTAGTATTCTCGTCGCTTGATAAACTTAAGGTTGAGCCGCTGTAGTCACTTGGACTATTTTAACGATGTCTTTACTAACTTTCTGGGCCGACAAGTTAAAATTACAAAATCTATGGAGGAGTGAGACAGCGCTCAGATTTAAAGGGACGGTTCGGAGTAAGTTCAACCTAGGGTCCTTTGCACCCATGACCTCGAGCCAAACACCCCCCAGAAGCTTTTTCCCCTCGGTGGAACATTATTAAAGTTAGAGATTATTTAGAGATATCAGCCGAATGGCTTAGTGCCGGCGCCAGCAGCCATATCACCCTGTAGCCCAAGACCAGTTGCCCACTGAAGCGGAGCAGGGCTGAGCTGGTTAGTACTGGATGGGAGACTCCTGGGAAATCCAGGTTGCTGCTGGTAGAGGTGTTAGTGAGGCCAGCAGGGGGCGCTCACCCTGTGCTCTGTGTGGGTCCTAACGCCCCAGTGTAGTGACGGGGACACTATACTGCCAAAGAGTGCCGTCTTTCGGATGAGACGTTAAACCGAGGTCCTGACTCTCTGTGGTCACAAAAAATCCCAGGATGTCCTTCGAAAAAGAGTAGGGGTGTAACCCAAAGCCAAAATATGCCCAGTGGCCTCTGTCCATCATGGTCTCCTAATCATCCCCATACACTGATTGGCTTCATCACTGTCTCCTCTCCACCAGTGAGCTGGTGTGTGGTGGGCGTTCTGGCGCAATATGGCCGCCGTCGCATCATCAGGTGGAGCTGCACACTGGTGGTGGTTGAGGAGATTCCCTCTTCCATGTAAAGCGCTTTGAGGTCTCAGAAAAAGCGTTATATAAATGTAACAAATTATTATTATTATGAATTATTAAATTAATTAAGGTTGTATCTGGTAAATTACCGCACTAATAATGCCGGGAATGGCACCAAACTTCTACAGTAGTACACATAGGTTCTGTACTCATAAAACGAGGCATTGGAAAGTTTGTAAGTACATCAGGAGTTTATTTAAATAACACTTGCTTGATGGTTTATGCTAGCGCTAACCCGGACGTCGAGGTCACTTCAGTGATTTGGGAAAAGCCAGTAAAAGTCTTGCACGATCCTCCGGTGTTGCTGAAAAAGTTTTTTGGTATATCCAAATTTTAAAAAAATTTTTTTTTGAAGTGTTGACAACTTAGTGTTAACTAATAATTGTGGCAAACTGGTACTACCAACAAAATATTAGTGCATTCCTGGAACTGGGCGTCGTTACACTACATCCTTATGCATCGCTTTCAGCCAGGACTTTTCCCAAATCACGGAAGTGACCTCGACGTCCGGGTTAGCGCTAGCATAAGACATCAGGCTACTGTTATTTAAAGGGATAGTTCACTTTGAAATTAAATGTTGGTATGTTTTATCTTACCTCAAGGGCATCCAAGATGTCGGTGTCTTTGTTTCCGCAGTAGTTTCAATTTTTATATTTTTAGGTCAAACCGTTCTTGTCTGACAGTCATATAATGCAGGTCTATGGTCACTGTCTCAAAGAGCATGCACAGAGTCCAAATTAAAACAATTCCCCATCGTAAGTGCACATTGATGGCCTAAGACACAAAACGAGCGGTTTGTGTGAGAAAACGAACGGTATTTATATTGTTTTTACCTCTTGTAACACAGCCACGTCCAAGTGATCTGAGGGCGCGGGCGCTTCCTGGTGTGTGACGTGTGCGCAGACTGATGCATAGATATATATATACACTAGATGTCGCATTAAAGACATTCGTTCCAATGAACTGCCGTAGCCAAGGCGACATCTAGTGTATACATCTATGCACCAGTCTGCGCACACGTCACACGGAATTGTTTTAATTTGGACTCTGTGCATGCTCTTTGAGACAGTGACCGTAGACCTGCATGATATGACTGTCAGACAAGAACGGTTTGACCTAAAAATATAAAAATTGAAACTACTGCGGAAAAAAAAGACACCTACATCTTGGATGCCCTTGAGGTAAGATAAAACATACCAAAATTTAATTTCAAAGTGAACTATCCATTTAAATAAACTCCTGATGTACTTACAAACTTTAAAATGCCTCGTTTTATGAGTAAAGAACCTATTTGTTCTTTAATAAACGGGGCATTATTAGTGCGGTAATTTACCAGATACAACTTCGGATCCATTAGCGCCCCTGCACTAAGCCATTCGGCTGATATCTCTAAATAATCTCTAACTTTAATAATGTTCCACCGAGGGGAAAAAGCTTCTGGGGTGGGGGGGTTTGGCTCGAGGTCATGGTGCAAAGGACCCTAGGTTGAACTTACTCCGAACCGTCCCTTTAATCAACAATATCTTAATTTGTGTTCTGAAGTCTGACGGGGTTGAACAACATGAGGGAGAGTAATCACTGACTGAGTTTACAGTTCTGGGTGAACTAACCCTTTAAGGGAAAAGTCAGATCTGCATGATATGTCCCCTTTAACTGTGCAGGAGAGAGGCTGTGATCAGGAACGCTTGTGTTGGTGTGTTTGCGCAGGATCTCGTGCCAGTCACACATTACACACGCCTTTGCGTCTGAGGGTCAGATCTTAATGAGCCTCGCGCTGGGGGTCGAGAGCGGCTCGCGTGCGTGTGCTCAACTCAAACAAACCCGCTGAAGTCATCGTTCAGGAGCCGCACCAGCATGTGTTTGCACAGGCAAAACCTACACGTTTACATACTTCCATCTGACGGAGAGATGAAATATGTTATTTACACTGAATGCCAAAGCCATAGGAGTCATCTGGAGCGCTGCGGTAACGTTAGACTTTTGTTAAACTTTACACGGAGACAAGCGCTCACCGCACAGAAGCGCAATGCACTCGCTCGTTACGTGCCAATTAAAGTTAAGCTTAAGAAGCTGATATTCATGCATGTGAGAGTGGACAGTGATTGTGTTTGCTATCACTGTATGCATCATAAAACAAGTGTAAATGAATCGTCAAAATTATTATAATATATTTATTAGGGTCCATGTCACATTTCAGCCCAAAATCAAAAGATAATGATCACATTTTGATGAAAATGTGATGAAAACCACCAATGAGAAAAATGAGACTAAAATGTAAAAGATCCAGGTATTGCAATAGTAAAAGATCCAGGTATTGCAATAGTAAAAGATCCAGGTATTGCAATAGTAAAAGATCCAGGTATTGCAATAATAAGAAAATCTGTTAATTGGTTTACTTTAAGTAATGTAAAAGTGCAACTAGACACTGGTGACGTTTACTGTACACTGTAAAAAGCAAAGTAGTGAAATTTACATTTAAAAAAGCAGCCATTTTATAATTTAAGGTTTCCCATACAGAAATGTAATATATGTACACATATGAAATATACACATATTAAATATATCCACGTATATAAAATATATATGCCCATATATAAAACCTATTAGAAAATGGAGCAATTGACATATAAAACCAGCCCATATATTTTATGTATGTATAATAGTGTTTTTTTATATACATGTCACATCAGTTTTCAAATAGAATGTGTGTAGTATTTGTTTTGTTTTTATGAGCTGGTCAAGAAGAGGTAAAATAATAATAAATAATAAATTTTATTTATAAAAGATTCGAAAATGAGATAGAAATTGAAATGAAATGTGTATATGTAGACTTGATCAGTAGACTTGAAATAAATAGTTAAACAGTAAATAGTTTGGCATATATAAATTAAACATATCGTGACATATATGGTCAAAACATACAGTATTATATAAATAATAATCATGTACATCATATTAATATATGTCAATATACGCAAATTTATATATGTTAAAAACCTATATCAACATATATGTAGAGATATGTATATATGTGATAGCAATATATTGTCTCATATTTAGCATATATGACGGCGTCACTAGCGATATAGGGACATATATGTCATACCGGTATATTACATTTCCGTATGGGTTTATGGATTGAACTTAAATTTACAGTTAAAAACCATATATTTCATTAACTCGTATGAATATACCAACCTAGTGAAGCGGTAAAGTCTGTTTTGTACCTTTATAATATGCTGACAACCACTTTAAAAACATAGATGATAAAGAGAAAACCATATGATGAATCAAAGCATCTTTTCCACAAGCTAAAGTCGGTCACGTACACAAACACACCATCATGATTACACACATCACACTCAAATAAAGCTATAGACATTCACTTAACTGCAACATAGAATGAAAAAAAGTGATGAAAAAAAACGTTATTTAAATTAAAAATCCATCAAATGTGAAGTGGCAAGTTTTTCCACTGTAGATTATACGATGATTTGTTCTTTTTCAAAATGTAAAGATCGCCTGGAATGGATCTCACAACCGGCATCAAATTTTCATAAATCTTTATAAATAAACCACAGATTTGAGCTTTAAACAACTACATTCTCGCCTGAAAAACTCCTAAAACTACATTACATGACATAATAACAGTAGTATGGCGCTTCTTATGTTGTCATTCCCCTTGTAGCGCGCGCAAGTGACGATTCTCTGTCAGCCAATCAGCGCTCTGCAGCGAGTCTAGCTCCACCCTTTAGCGCTGTACCCGCTGTGCTAGCAGTGGCGGCTGCTGGCCTTTAAAGAGGGGAAGCTCATTTTTTAGAAGTAATAGTGGTTAGTTACTATCTTTTTACTACACCCATCACAGTACAACTAAGGTTACTGTGGTAAAAGCATGGTAAGTGTTGTGGTTACAGTGCATTTACAAATAATTACACATTAAAACTACCAATAATGTGGTAAAAGCATGGTAAGTTTTGTGATTACTATCCTTTACTACACTATACTGTCCTATAGTAAAGGACAGTAATCACAAAACTTACCATGCTTGTTTGTTAACCCCTTAAATTTAATATTTTATAGACATGAAAATGCACATTCCGAACTTAAATGGTTGTAATTCAAGAATGCTTTGGAATATAGATGTAAGATTGGTCTTGTTTTAAAGAAGACATTTGGCAGATTTTTTTAGAAGTAGAAATAAATTAAGAAAGTTAAACAGAAAAAAAGTTATAGAAGTTTGAGTTTATGAAAATGTAAAATGTAAAAAATTTAATTATTCATATTTTATATAAAATATATATTTTCAAAACCTGGTGGACTCTAAAAATGCAAAACAAATCAAAGCCAAAAATCTGAACAAGTTGTGTTTCAAATTTTAGGTTGATATCTCAAAAAATAAGCAGAAATTGACATCAGCCAATGAGATTTCGCTTTTAGAGTTAAATGCCCATTGTACTTTCACGATTGGTTGCTGATAAAAAGGAAATGCCCATATTTGGATCCGACAGCATTGTACAGGAGAGAGAGCTTTCCAACGGTGTGTGTGTGTGTGTGTGTGTGTGATGACGGGGAGCAGACAGAGATCGCGAAGCAGCGCGTTGATTTATAACGGCAACTTTTGTCGAATTAATGAGAAATCTACAGACGCAAACAGACACAGTGTAGTAAAATAAAGACCTAAATGTGTATTTTGGACTTTTTTTCACCACAAGTCTGAAAGAAGATGTTATTGAAGACAAATAGCCCAAAATCTCAAAATTGACCAGTAAAAAAAAAAAGTTTTTGCCTGTCGTGTCTCGCCTTAAAGAAATCCCCACTGTGTGCTAGCCACCCCCAACAGAAAGGCACTGCAAAAGTGGTACAGTACGTATATAATGTCCTGTTATCTCTGTAAAGCTGCTTTGAAACAGTCTATATTGCTAAAAGCGCTGTATAACTGACGGTGACTTGACTTGTTAAGCTAGTGTCATTAGCAGTGTACCTGTGCAGCGCTGTAGAGCCCGTCTGAGGAGTCGGTGTGTGTCGGTGGGGGGGCAGACTGGCCCTCCAGCCATGAGATTTTCAGTGGGTTTCCCGTCAGGCCGGTCTCGTTTTTAATCGCCAGGTCCTGATCGACGGCACATGAAATTGAAAAACAAACATGTCATTAAAAACAAAGATGCTGGAGAACATATTTTGTTATAGTGCAAAACGCTGCATAATACGGTACATAGTTCTATAAGAAATTACTTGAATGTGTGTGTGCGTGCGTGTGTGCTGAACTCAAATAAGCCTCCAGGAGACACAAAGGCCAATAACACAGGTTATGCTTTATATTAAATATGGTTTCTGTGCTCGAAAAGCATAAAACTGGCATAATATATTTGCAAAAACTAATTTAATACAAACCATATAATTCACACTAATTTTATAATAAATATACTTATAATACAAACAAAATGAATAATACATACAATGTATTTATATGTATTGCTTTCATGTATTAATTGATTATTTATTTATATTTTCTCTTTTTATTTTCATCATTACATTAGTTTTGTCCTATTTTTTTATTTATTTTTATGCATGTATTTTGTTGTTGTTGTTGTTTTCCACCCTGTATGTATCATAACAAATTGTAAATAAATCATGAATACTATTATAATATATACAAAATATACATTCAAAATATATTAAAATCTGCTTTATTTTCATGTACTAATTGATTATTTATATTTTCTCTTTTTATTTTCATCATTACCTCTGTTTTGTCCTATTTTTTAATCTATTTATTTATTTTGTATTTTGTTTTTTCCACCCTTTTGTTTTTTCCATCTTAATAAATGTAAATAAATCATGAATAATTGTAAAGATTTTTTTAATTTTTGAAGAATGTTTTTAGAATTTTAATTCTAAATTTACAAATGTATTCTATTTATTTATTTATTTATTTATGTTGTTGTTGATTTTGTCATGCATGTATATTTAATAAAAATAAAAATCACATATCAAATAGTAAATAAAAAAAAATAAAAAAATCTGAGGTTAAAAATTATTATACAAATGGGTTCAAAATTATAATAACATATATTAAATTGGATGAATCTTATGTAAACTGTCAAGAATGTCCAGGTCACATAGAAATTATATTTTGCATAAAGACAAAGAATGAAAATCAACATTGAGAAAAAATTGAGTAGAAAGTAAAAGGTTAAAAAAACTTAATTGTTTAATTGTCCAGAAAATAATATCCTAACACAAAAAAGGCAAATAATAATAATATAAAATGGTTTATTTTCCTTTAATTTTGGGCTGTTTTAATAAATCCCTTTTTATGAATCCCTAATAACCCTGAAAACCCCTTTATGAATCCCTAATAAAAATAAATACTGTTTTGTTTTCAAACTGTTGTGTATTTGGAGATGAACAATACTCACAGCTGCTTTTACTGATGCAAACTCCACCACAGCACTGCCTTTCTTCTTACTGGATATCAAGATGTTCAAGACGTCTCCATACTGCAATGCAAATATCATTAGAACACAATCATAACCATGAAAATGGGTAAAAACTCATTTTAGATTTCATGTGGGCAGAAAGGAGAATAAAAACCGTGAGAAGGATTTGACTATTTTTAGTGCAAACAAGTCTTCTATCTTTATAAATGTCAGTCATAAATCACAGGGCGCTCTCTATTTCTGTTCAGAGCATGAGAACCGGTCCCGGTATCAGATCAGGAATTCTGGGAGTGAATTTGGAGCACGATTCAATATTTGACCTTTGACCCTCGGAGGGACAAAATTGATTCAACCGCTTGATTCCTCTAAAACATGACAATTTCAACTCAAGATTAATAGAAAACAGCGCAGAATTTATTATGAGAAATTAAAATTGGTATTATTAAGATATTTTGGTATTTTTAGGATTACATTGCCAGATTTGCATGACAGTTTTAGGTCTAAATAAACGTTATTTTAGATAAAACATATATTTTTTTACTTTCTTTGGATTTTGTTGTTAAATATGATCACAAAATTTAACCACAAAATATATTAAGTTTTATGTAAAGTCTATTTTAGGAGCTTTTTTAAAAAGAATTTATGACATTGTCATATTTTCATGAAAGTAAAAGTAAAGTATTTCTCTTATGATTTTGTGTTCAAATATGATCACAAAATATATTTAATGACAGTTTACCTTGATTTAGGTCCTAAATATATGTTATTTGTATAAAAAAAAAAATATTTTTTACTTCTTTCTTTCGATGATGTAGTTAAATATGATCACGAAATTTAACTACAAATATTTAACCAGAAAATAATAAAAAGTAAGAAGAAATTAAGATTTAAGTCAAATAAAGCTTATTTTAGGAGCTTATTTCGTTCAAATATGATCAAAAATATATAACCACAATTCAACTACAAAATCAAAATAAATAAATAAGAAATTATGATTTATTTAGAAAAATAAAGTCTATTTTTAGGATTTATTGTATTGTCTGATGTAAAGCTCATGTAATAAATTCTTAAAAAGGGCTTAAATAGACATTATTTTACATAAAATATCTTTCTTTCTTTAAATTTTGTGGTTAAATATGATCACAAAATCTTAACAAAAATATTTAACCACAAAATAATAAATAATCAAATTATTCTTTAGAATTAGAAAAATGTATACATTTTTTTGTTAAAAAAACTTTTTTTAGGACCTTTATTAAAATGATTTATTGCATTGTCACGTTCACTACAGTTAAAACCCTAAAAACGTCCTTCTTCTGGACATATTGACAGGTTTCATGAGTCTCAGCCTGTCATGAAGCCACGAGCACCAGTACGGGAAGATGTTTCTGAGAATCTGGCGTCCCTGAGAAGCCTGGGAAAAGAATGTATTTGACATTCAGAGCCGGGAAATCTCGCCAACAGTGACAAAGCAGAGCGTCCCAATGGAAGGCTAGTTCATACGCTTCCAGCGAGGGCTTGACCCGTCCGCAGAGTCCGAAACACACACCGATCGCTCTCGCTGAGGCCGCTTCACAACCTTCACCTCCACTCTTTCACAAGCTGTTTATGCTGATGCCCAACCCATGAAGAGGTGCGTGTAGAGGGACAATTGAATCAAACACGAAGCCTGACGTCATGAACACACACACGGGAGTGGCAGTGTGTGCGTGGTGTTGTTGCATGTGAAGAGCACATTTCCTGGAGTCCCCTGACGGCACTAAACGTGTCCGTGAAGCCGGGTCGTAACGGTGGCATGTGAACTGCGCTGCCTTCGGCGTTTCGCGCAGCTATAAAACTTAATATTGCTCACACACGGGGGGGAAATAAAAGCTTTTTAATGGCTGATGTCATGCAGACCTGAAACCTGCGGCGCTGGACAGCAGACCTGCTCATTACCGGCAGAAAACTGCTCGTTCACACACACACACACACACGCTCACTTTCTCACACACCTTTAAAACCACTGATTCTGATCATCTGATTAAAACTAACCAACAGCAAACTACACGCTCTAAACAATCTTGGGTTATTTGTTTCTACACAAATTCTTGGTTGAGCCTTTTGGGTAATTTTTGGGGGTTCTTTTTTCAGAGTTTGGCTAGTTTTGGGGTTTAATTTTTACTTCTAATATTTGTTAAACGAGCTTAAATGTTGGCAAAATGTATTAAAAATGATATGAAATATGTTATACTGTAAGATATGATTGAAAATAAGGGAATTATCAAGCAAGCCATGAGCCTTTTGGGTCATTTTTTCAGCATTTGGGAAGTTTTTGTGTTACCCAGATCTTGGGTCAGACGTAACAACCCAGTGTTTGGGTAGTTTTCTTGGGTAACCCAGATCTTGGGTCAGACGTAACAACCCAGTGTTTGGGTAGTTACTTGTGTAACCCAGATCTTGGGTCAGACGTAACAACCCAGTGTTTGGGTAGTTACTTGGGTAACCCAGATCTTGGGTCAGACGTAACAACCCAGTGTTTGGGTAGTTTTCTTGGGTAACCCAGATCTTGGGTCAGACGTGACAACCCAGTGTTTGGGTAGTTTTCTTGTGTAACCCAGAACTTGGGTCAGACGTAACAACCCAGTGCTTGGGTAGATTTCTTGTGTAACCCAGATCTTGGGTCAGACGTAACAACCCAGTGTTTGGGTAGTTTTCTTGTGTAACCCAGATCTTGGGTCAGACGTAACAACCCAGTGCTTGGGTAGTTTTCTTGTGTAACCCAGATCTTGGGTCAGACGTAACAACCCAGTGTTTGGGTAGTTTTCTTGTGTAACCCAGATCTTGGGTCACACGTAACAACCCAGTGTTTGGCTAGATTTCTTGTGTAACCCAGATCTTGGGTAAAACATAACCCAGGGGTTGGGTTATTTACCGCAGGCTTTTTGTGACCTCTTCAGGAGAGAGCAGTGCAGCTCCGTCAAAACGGTGCATGTCTTCTTATGGACAGGTTATGGAGCCTGTCGTCACATATTTCGGCTATGAGTGAAACGCAGGACGGCGGTCTGAAGTTAGAAGTTGAATAAATGAATGATGAGGCATTTATATAGCGCTTTTATATGTACTACTGTACACCCAAAGCGCTTTACAATCATATCAGGGGATCTTGGATGACTAGACAACAGAGACTGGTCAATTACAATTGAATTACTTCTAAATGTTGAATTTTTACTTCTAATATTTGTTAAACGAGCTTCAATGTTGGCAATATGTATTAAAAATGATATAAAATAGGCCTATACTGTAAAATATGTTTGAAAATAAAGGAATAATTTTGCAAGCCAGTGGTTGTATCGTGAATTTTTTTTTAAAGTTGAGAAGATTTAAGTTAATCCGTAGACATTAATTCACGTATGAAGTGAAAAAAAGGAAGATGCTAATAGTAAAAATGAATCAACTATGCTGTGTTAAATCAACCCATTATGCTGGGTTAATAAATAACCCAATTTGCTAGACAAAATGAACCCAACATGTGTTCTGTCCTATATTTACCCAGCGCTTGGGTTGTTTTTAACCCAGTGCAGCCCTCGCCGTTCAAAATCAATTAAACAATTGTCCCAGAAACCAGTTCAACAGACTCCTCACCTTCTGAAAGAGGTTTTGAAGACATTCGTGAGAATAGCCGGCGTTACTGGCATCGTCTTTTTTACACTTCCACTTCAACTGAGGACAGGAGAAAAAACAGCGAAAATTAGCATCAAAGAAAAACTTTCTTTAAAAATGACATAGAAGTAACATTTTCTAGTCTATTGTGACGTTATTTGGAATTAAACACATTTAAACACATTGTATCCCTTCAGTTCTCATTACAGTAACATGAAAAAAACTTGCATAATGTAGCAAATAAATAATAATACATTATTTCATATTTTATGCTGGTTGTAAAATGCTCAAAAACATGCATAAATAATGTGACACTGAAAATGCTTCATTTACTATATGAAGAAATACATTAAATAATTATAACTATGTAAATATTACTGTTTAAAAGTCGCTTCCGCTCACCAAAGCTGCATGTATTTGATCAAAAATACAGTAATATTGTGAAATATTATTAGTATATAAAATATATAGTAAAGTGTAATTTATTCCTGTGATTAAAGCTGAATTTTCAGCATCATTACTCCAGTCTTCAGTGTCACATGATCCTCCAGAAATCAGTATAATATGATGATCTGATGCTCAAGAAACATTTATGATTATTATCAGTGTTGGAAACAGTTGTTCAGGATTTGCAAGATTTGATCACAAGAATAAACTACACTAAAATATATTCACATAATCAGCTATTTTAATTTCATTTTAATAATATTTCACTGTATTTTACAATAAATCAAGTCTTGGTGAACAGAAGAGATTCCTTAAAAAAAAAAAAAAACTTCCCAAACCCAAACATAAAATAAAAATAGATTTTATTTTGGGAAAGATTCACCCAAAAAGTCTCTCTTTACGCCTCATATTCAGTATTAATTTTATTTTTCAGATGCTGCACTAAAACCATGAGCTGTCATGTTCACATCAGAACTGCAACACAATATTAATCATCTGTCTAATAGAGAAACCGAAGCACCGGTGGAGGAATCTGCTTTATTAAGAGCAAGACTAATTTGCTTTAAAGGGCCTGAACTCGTTTAATCAGACGGCTCCTCTCGGGAAGTCAAACCGAATCAGCTTTACAGAAAAATATACGTGCAGGAATACGTCTGGGACGCAGCGGGACTCTGGCGATCTATCAGAGACGGCTGGGAAAACTATTTAGAAACGCAGGGTTCATGCCAAATCTCACGTAATGTAACCGTACATCTTCTAATTCAACTCTAGTGTTGATATTTCCTCATAGAGCACACAAACATGAAGGTAATACACCGGAGGATGGGGTGTTTGGATCGGGGCCGAACACAATAATGAGATTAAATACATAAACACATTAGCTAACGTCCCCCTTCGTCATCTAATGAAGAAAACTGAACGCTTTCCAGAGGAAATACAGTCCTGTTTGTTTTACAAAGTTATATATTCTCCAGACGATACAACGACACTGGAGGACAGGAACGGACATGGTGAACGAGTATTAATGAGAGTTATGGGTCATCGAGTTCGAGTGATGCATTTAGGTGCCTAATTTTGCTTATGTTATGTGACAATTATTGCATATTATGTGCGTTACATTTCAGCATTTGAATATTTGTGTTTTGACTGTAAAGTTTCTTTATTTGTGTGTACTAATTAGATAAATATTCTCTATATTTACACTGAAATATGTTATATGTGACCCGCTCTGGCCAAATGAGTCGGAAGTCGCAACGTTCCCTGTATTAGTTGTCGATTTAATGCGTTAATTTAATTAATTAGCTATAGAAAAATAATGCGTTCAAATGATTTTAACCTAGACCTGTAGTTCATACTTCATATAGTTGGTGATGAACATGAAGCTTAACGTGAATGGCACTAAACTTCAAGATATCAGGGATAAAAATGCCCCTGAGTTTTTGTTTCATATTTATATCATATGATATAGTTACGTAATATCACACGAGTAAAGAGTGCAATATCACACGTGTGCTGTTCTTGTCCCGAATCGCAAATGTGATATTGATTTTATACACCAGTTCAATAAATAAGAAGTTAATATTTTAGACACAATATTGTCTGTTTGTCAAATTTTCCAAAGAAAATATTACCTATAAAGCCTGAGCAACACATTCGTCTCTGAATGAATCCTCGTTTTAAGCGAATCAATCGAATCGGGTGAACTAGTGATTCAATGACTCGTTCATAAAGAGAGCCATTTACTTCATTCCTGAATGATTCAGCCGTTTGAACAAATCGAATGAACAAATGATTCAATGACTCACTCATTTAAATATTTACCGCCACCTACTGGCAGTTTTAGTTTCTTATTTAGGGTATCATTTCATAAAAAAAATTAGGGCTGTTAAACGATTAATCGCGATTAATCGCATCCAAAATAAAAGTTTGTGTTTACATAATAAATTGGTGTGTACTGTGTATAACTATTATATATATATATATATATATATATATAAATACACACACATGCTTGTATATATTTAAGAAATATTTGCATGTATATAGATTTATATATAATTTATATTATATATAAATATTTTATATATAAATAAATAAAAATATTAAATATATATATGCACGTGTGTGTATTTATATATACAAAATAATTATACACAGTACACACACATTTATTATGTAAACACAAACTTTTATTTTGGATGCGATTAATCGCGATTAATCGTTTAACAGTCCTTATAAAAAATAAATAATCATTTCATATTTTGGGGATTGTTTGCCCAAAAATGAAAACTATGTTTATTTACATTAACTCACCTTCGTGTTGTTTTAGACTTTCTTTCTTTTGCGGAACATAAAAGAAGATATTTTGAAGAATGATGGTTTTGATCTGTAAATATATCTAAATATCAATTCAGATGCAGCTTCTGGAAAAAAAAAATCATGCCTGTTGAAGCCTAAAAGTTTATGTGTAATAAATGCTATGTTGAATCAAGTAAAACCGGTCTTGTAATGTCTATTTGATGCTTTTCTCATTTAACTTTAAATTATCTTTTGGGGGTAGTTTTTTTTTTGTTTTGCCAAAATTGATGTGCGATTAATTAATCGGCATGTAATTAATTCGATTAAAAATTGTAATTGCTTGACTGAGACCAAGTGTTTTATTGCATTGCTACACAGTTGCTCTAGTGTTAATCGTTCTGCTCTATGTTTAATTTATTCATTCGTCATGTGGTTTCTCACGCTATCACTTCAGTGCACAAACAGTACCTTCAGTTTAGGAGTCACGTTTTTGCTGCCCTGGTGTCCTGTTGAAGAGTCTGTGAAGAACAAAAGCAGAAAGGAAAAATGCGAGTTAGATATAAGATCATGCTCTCATTCACTCATCTATCACACAGACACATTAGCCGCGTTTCCATTACAGATTTGCGCAAATGTTTTGCGCTATTATCTAAATATCGATAAAAAACTATTGCGAAATGACGGCGTTTCCATTAACCGATGTTATGCAACTAAAACGTCCTTTTTTCTCGCGCGATAAGTCATTCCAAAAATCACGGCAACGGACGTTGGTTTATATAATCTCACAGCCACCGCATTAGACATTATTATTATTAATGGACGTGTTATCCAAGCATGGCAGGGAAAGACCCTTATACTCCGAACGATATATAAGGAGTTTCTGGGTGTTTCACCCTCATTTCTGCTCTGAGGTTTTGATTGTGGCATTTCTTTGAAGTTTAGAATCCAGTATTCCTATAGGCTAATTATTGTTTCTTTTATGAATTTAATAAAGAACTCTGGGCTACTTTTGTGTCCATTCGTTTTTTTTCCTTTTTATACCCGTAATTGAAAAACGAAAAATGAACGGTTGTCTTTTTAAAACGCAAAGTTGAACACCAAAATTTTAATTTTTAATTTAAAACGGACTACACCAACTGCTGCGCAAAAAAGTAAATATCGACGAATTTTCAGATGTTTGTTTAATGACTTTTTCCCCCTTTATTAAACATGTAAAATATTCACAAATTAATATGGAAAACATGTTGATTTTACTGGTTTTCTAAGGCCAAATTAGAACCTGGAATTGACATTTTCCCGCAGTGCTGAATAAGAAGACCCATTGATATTATTAAACTATTGTTTTCTAACTCGGCTAAAAACATCTCCATCTCCGCTGTTAAGCAGACGCGCTTTTAGAGAGAAATGCACCTTTCATACGGATTACTTATTCAGAACAAAATGTATTAGCTTTCGATTCGAATTTGTTCGTTTTAAAGTGGACAATTTTCAAGCTTTAGCCTATAGGCTATATTTAGTTTCAGTTCTCATGCTCCAGATCACGGAGATCATGAAAACGCGCCTGATTGTTTTATTTTATTTTACAAAAGCACAACGTTTTCTTGTTATTGTTTACACAAATAAAAGTAGTTATAATGTATTATTATTTTCTGTATGACCAGAAATTATAGAGTATATTGTTTCACTGTTAATAGGAAAATGCAAGTGTTCGCGCCCGCGCCGCCGTGCCATGTAGTGCGCGCTCCACACTCCACACAAACCCTTGGATATGAGTCAAAAATATTGTGTTTATTTGTGATAATCTCAGCCCTGTATTATTATTGTCTAACCCGCATTATGAATGACATTTGACGAATTGCTTTGTTCCTTTTTTGGATAAAAGCGTCTTCTAAATATGTAGCCTAGTAAATGTTATAATAATGATGATAATTAGGCTATTATTATTTGCGTACACGGACCCCAAACACACCGCGTCTTCTAAGTCAGGTGACTGTAAATGCGCAAAAACTGTTTCCATTGCAGTTTTGCGAAATATTCCTTTTTCGAATTGCCTGAAAAACCACCTCATGCAGGCGTAAAAACTTTTTTGCGATAAACGAGAGTTTTTGCGAAATTGACGTGTTTCCATTGTGCGTATTTTCAATTCGCAATTTCAATTTGCGCAATTTGAAGGGTAATGGAAACGCGGCTAGTCACAGGCTCCTGTCCCGCTTTAAAGCACCTGAGGGACGTTTCCAGCACGTCTCCGTCCCTCCGAGAGCCTCGCTAGCGTGCAAGCGCTGTGCAGACATCACTCACACACAACCAGTGTTCTCTATATCTTCCTCACACTGTGTCTGCGTTTCCTCACCACTTTCATTGACCCTCAGTGATGGACAGTGTCTTTTCTATCCGCAGTGATTTACCCATCAGCACCTACTTACGTGAGATGTTCAGGTGCAGAACAGAGGCATTCATCTCCTAATATTGTAGAGACATTAAAGCTTCTAATGTTGTTTATGTGTGTATGTGGTGTTTTTAATCTGCTTTAAGTCGACAGCATTGCTGAGTATTTTCTGCTTAAAACTGCAGTGAACCAAAGACAGTCTCAAAAACACGGTTTGAAATCGCTGGTGTTTCTGACGTCACACACTACCTTGTAACCAATCAGATCAACGTGTGATCGTCAACCAGTGGATCTCTGAGTGAGTGAGTGAGTGGAGGCGGGGCTCATTTGCATACTCATAGAACCGCGTATACTAAATGAGGCAAGGGTGTCGAGTTACATTCATATTTTAAGGCATGAAGTGAAAAAAACATTTAAATATGTCATTTTGGTGATCAAAGATATGAGTTTTAAGGAATAAAATGATTGACTACAGGGAGACTTTTCTGTATAAACCCGTTGTAGCAACCGGTCGCACGCATGGATGTTTGGATTAATATTTGCTGCTAGGAAATTATTTGTATTTTCTCAATATTCTAGCTCGTACTATTCTGAATGATATTTGAATGTTAACCATTATTCTGTTTTATTATATTACATAAAGAGATCAACCGATAATCGGTTTAACCGATATTTTCCCACCCGATATTTAAGCATTTTACAATAATCGTGTATCGGTTTTATTATATCGGAATCACCGATAAACGCCGTCATCTTGTAGGCATTTTGAGAATGCTTTTGGTTTATGCTTTTTTTTATTTGTTAGAATGATTTTTACATCCTAATTCGTTACCTGATCAAAGATTTAGTGACAGTGCACTATATATTTTATTTGTGCCCTCTTTCAGACGCAATTTATTGATTTTAAAGTGTGTTTTGTTCGTATGCAATGAATAAGTGAAATTGAAGGCATTGCAGTGTTTAAAAAGTGTTAAATAAAAAATTTGTTCAGTTCAGTTCTGTTGTTATAATAGTCAAAAACAGAAATAAAACAATAAATAAATATCGGTTCCTTATATCTTTATAAACACGTTTAAATGGACAAACACGATTCTTGGAGTATTGAGGAAACAATAAACAATTGCAATGTAGACGTTAAAGGGTTAATTCACCCAAAAAATTATAATTCTGTCATCATTTACTATTTCTCATTCAATTGGAATTTAATAACTTAACTGGTAAAAAAAAAAAGAAAAAAAGTATGCTTTCAGTGCAATGCAAGTCTCTTAGGATAAAAGCATCTGCCCAATGCATTAATGTGTGTGTTTAAGCACCTGTGTGTGCGTTTGTCTCTCTCTGGATCTGCTCTCGTACGAGTCTCTGCTGCTCCTGTAGTTCTCGTGAACCCTCCTCCCTCAGACGGGCGATCTACAACAGACGAACACGCAACCACACACACACACATTCCTAAAATTAACAAAACTCCTGGAGTGATTCATACACACTGACCTGCAGTAACCCGTCACTCAGACTCCATATGTCAAACACTGACACCTATTGGCTGATCACTAATAAAACCAGTCCCACCACTGATGTCTGCGTGCCGTTTCAGGACAGAGACGTATGGAAGCTTATTCCTGACATGAAAAAAAGAGATATAAACTCACAATTGCAAGAAAAAAAAAACTAAATTGTGAGAAATAAAGTCAGAATTCTAAGTTAAAAGTAAGAAACTCAGAATTGAGTGGGAAAAAAAGTCTGAATTGCAGATATTTGAACAGAATTGAGAAAAAAAGTTAGAATTCTGAGGAAAAAGGTCAGAATTGGGTTAGTTAAACTTGGGAGATTTAAACTCAGAATTGTCAGGAAAAAGTCAAAATTGTAAGGAAAAAATCTTAATCGAGGGGAAAAAGTCAGAATTGCGAGATTTAAACTCAGAATTGTGAGAAAAATATCAGAATTGACTGTTCGCAAAGACCCGACCCCTTTAGTTACTGTTGCTATGTCCGACAAGCCACGCCCCTCTCAGCCACACCATGTTCACACACAGTGAACAACACATCGCGGAGCAGTCTCAATTTAAAAATTGTGTCTTTTTTTAACGATTTTTACACAAATACGGTATTGTGGCTCTTTAATGTGTCTGACAGATCGCTGTCGCTCAGTTAAAGCCGCTCGTGAACCGATCATCTCTTCCTTCTAGTTCATGTATAGCATCAAATAAACATGAATGAACATCAGAAGGAATGTTGTTTTAACCGCGGAAAGGCGTCAGTACACTCCGCTTATCAAGCTCAAATCTCCCATGTTGATCTACTAACTCTCCTGACTGCTTTGTCGGACAAAAATGGCGGATTCGGTGGATGGCGGGTTATGATTAGTCCATTCGCCTGTCAATCAAACTCCCTGCGAAGGGTCAATTGCGAAAAAAATATCAGAATTGCAAGAAAAATATAAAAATTGCGAGAAAAATGTCAGAATTGCGAGAAAAAAGTTGCAATTACAAAGCCATGGTGGCGGAAACAAGCTCCCATAGACAGGTGAGGCGTTATCGTTTGAATGTGATTTCAGATATTAAGAAATCTATTAAGCCTAAATGCAACATAAGTCGTTCTGGATGAAAGTGTCTGTAAATGCATGAGTGTAAATGTAGATATTAGTGTTTCCTCTAGCAGAACACAATGCATCCAAAACGACTACAAGTGACTTCCAAGCACACAGTCACTAATCTAGGAGTCTTACTGCTAAAGTAATTTGTTGAGTTGACACACACACACACACACACACACACACACATCAAAGCAAGCTCTTACCTCCTCTTCTAATGTGCGGGTGATTTTAACCTCTTCTGTTTTCACAGTGTCGGCCCGCCGTTCACGAGCCTCCAAATCTACAAAACACAAACAAATGTCATTCAGCATGTATTAACACTGACAATCAGCTTTAAAGGGGTGGTTGATTATGATTTAATTATGATTTATGATTTAATTATGATTTAAATATGATTTAATTAGTTGATTATGACACTCACAAAACTGTGTGTTTTTGCTCACCCTCAAAAAGTGACGATTTTAACATGATATATAAAAATATCTGTGGGGTATTTTAAGCTAAAACTTCACACACACTCTGGGTACATCAGAGACTTATTCTACATCTTGTGAAAAGGGCATTATACCCCCCCTTTAAAGCCAGAATAATAGAGGAGCAGATTAAGTGAGGAAGAGTAGCTAACCGAGTTTAATCTTCTTCCTCTTGTCGTCTAGCTTTCGGTTTCTCTCCTCGGCTTGTTTTTTAGCGGTGCGGATCCTGTCGTAAGCAGCCTGAGAGAAAGACAAACAAAGGAATGATTAAAATGGACATACTGATGAATAAGATCACGTATTTATAGACCAGTGTTTCTCAACCAGACGGCCTCAAGATGACTTCAAATAAGACAAACCCAGCATTAAAATAAGCTGACAATTCAAGATGTTTCTTATCAAACTTATTTTTGGGATTCCTCAGGACATTTTAAAAGTGCGATTTCTAGACATTAGACCTGAAAAAGTCATGGAAATTAATCAAATCTTAAAATGTCACGAGCGTTTTTATACTTTAATTTTTATATTTACCAAAGACTTAAAAAAAGACAACTTTAATTACAAAATTTTAAATTTCTTTTACAACGCGTTAATTAAGATTAATTAATTTTACATAACAAATAACGCGTTCAATTTTTTTTACGCATTTTAATCGCACTTATTTTTGCACTGCGGAACGTTTATCACTGGATGAGTTTAGGCGGACCGATTATACTGGAGCACCAATAGCGTTCATAACCGTCTATGTTCATAACTTGATAACTTCAGACAACAACAAACCACAGTGAACATGAACAAAGAAGCTGACGAGACCGCTTTGGCCCCGTGGATGGGACATTTTGTTATAAAAAACGAACGGATGGAAGCGTCGATAAGAGCGTGGTTGTGTGCAAGCTATGCAACAAGGAATTGGGAACGGCTATTGCTACACTTAATGGCAAAAATAGCACTGGTCTGCTGGACTTGGTTGAACAAAAATAAACAATATTTTGTTGCTTAAGCTTATGTATTGAGTCATTATTCAATGGTATACTAAAAATCCATGTGAAAAAAATTACTTCTCAGGTCAAATATTAATATACGATTAAAATGCGATTAATTTCTATTAATTAATTACAAAGCCTCTAATTAATTAGATTAATTTTTTTAATCGAGTCCCGGCCCTAAAATAAATAAATATACATAATAAAAATTAGCACATAATGAATACACATTTTTCTAGATATGCCAGTCTCTAAAATATTTTACCGGGTAAAAATTGTGAGCAAAAATCCTTATCCAGTAAATCATTCAATACTGGAAGTGTCGTAAATGTATTGGTTAAAAAGAACGGGAACCATGAAGAATTTTTTTTCAAGAAAAAAAACATTTAAATATGTTATTTTGGTGATAAAAGAGGAGTTTTAAAACTTCTGAAATTCTAAAACTTATTTAAATTTTAATGATTATAGTTAAATCTATGGACATGTATGCAGTTTTGATTACAGCAGAGATCTCTTGGCCTACATGAACCCGACCGTGGGCAGAGGACTCAAACATGCACGGATCTGACGCGACTGTAATGCACAGTTGTGTTGTTCGACGCTTATAGAGAGATTTGGCAGCGACTGGATACTCACCTTGGCGGCGGCGTCTGTCAACACTTCCAGAGCCTGAGACAACTGGTGGAAGAGCTCCGCTGCACAAGAAAGAGGAAAACAGACCACTAAACATCCCTGAAGAACCGGTTAAAAACTATAAAACACCACTTTGAAGAGGTTGATGCTTTCACACAACGAAATTCCTTTACTGAAACTCAACAGCAAACACCTACTTCAGGAAGAAATTAACATCAATATGAATTCAAGAATGTGTGTGAGTATATTTAACTTAAAGGGGTGGTTGATTATGATTTGACTTTTCTAACTGTAGTTAGTGTGTAATGTTGCTGTTTGATCATAAACAACATCTGCAAAGTTACAACGCTCAAAGTTCAGAGCAAAGGGAGATATTTGCTAGTTATAAATAGTTTTTACGGACTACAACAAACGGCTGGTAGGAACTACACGACATTCCTCCCGTTAGTGACATCACCAACCCTAAAATTTACATAAACCCCGCCCCCTGAACACGATTTATAGATTATCAAGACAGAATATGCTAATCAATGACTAGAAGATAACTACACATAAGCAAAACGTTTTCAACGTTTTTGAAATTTTCAGTGTGTGTGTGTGTGTGTAGGTAAAAGGACACAAGCTCTTGAGGCTCCGCCCCCTGTGCCGGGAGCAGCAGCTCATTTGGATTTAAAGGGACAGACACAAAACTGTGTTTTTTTGCTCACCCTCAAAAAGTGACGATTTTAACATGATATATAAAAATATCTGTGGGGTATTTTGAGCTAAAACTTCACACACACACTCTGGGTACATCAGAGACTTATTCTACATCTTGTGAAAAGGGCATTATACCCCCCCTTTAAAACATGTCAATGGTTACACATAAAAAGAAAAGGAGTTGTTTTTGGTACACACACACACACACACACACACACACACACACACATACACACATACACACATACACACATTATATATCTACACTCAAATCATGCCCTAGCCTATACGTAAGCAGGTTTATAGCTAAAGCACAACTCTCTATATATATATGAATGTACACACACACACACACGCACACACACACACGCACACACACACACACACACACTATAGAGCAGGTTTATAGCTAAAGCATGACTCTATATATATGAATGTACACACACACACACACACTATAGAGCAGGTTTATCGCTAAAGCATGACTCTATATATATGAATGAACACACACACACACACACACACACAAACTATAGAGCAGGTTTAAAGCTAAAGCATGACTCTATATATATGAATGTACACACACACACACACACACACTACAGAGCAGGTTTATAGCTAAAGCATGACTCTATATATATGAATGTACACACACACACACACACTATAGAGCAGGTTTATCGCTAAAGCATGACTCTATATATATGAATGAACACACACACACACACACACACACAAACTATAGAGCAGGTTTAAAGCTAAAGCATGACTCTATATATATGAATGTACACACACACACACACACACACACTACAGAGCAGGTTTATAGCTAAAGCATGACTCTATATATACATGAATGTTTTTTTGTTTTGTTTTTTTGTTTTTACACACACACACACACACACACACACACACACAAACACACACACACACACACACACACTATAGAGCAGGTTTATAGCTAAAGCATGACTCTATATACATGAATGTACACACACACACACACACACACACACACACACACACACTATAGAGCAGGTTTACAGCTAAAGCGACTCTAACGAACACGTTTCCTGCATTAAACGCGGTGCCGGCGCTCTCACGAAAGCTGTTCCCGCTAATGATCCCCTCCTGCGTTCCTGCACGAGCGCGCGGGGGTCCGGTTATACCACACGAGGGGCCTCAGAGCAATCAGGGGCCCTTCAGACCCCTAACGACCCGCTGACGGCACAACTGCACTAACAAGCGTCTGCGGCTCGAGTTACCCCGATACCTGCGTGACTCCCGTGGCACGCAAGCGGGTTCGAGTGCAGCGTGACCTTTGCTTCACCCGCTCTCGCGTGAGCGGCCGCATGCATGATGTGGGAGAGGAACCTGGACCCGTCGGGCCGTAGTCTCACAGCTTTGACTCGACCGGGAATTATTGAGACCGCAAGGAAAGAAAAAAAGGCACTTTAAACACGCCATCTTCCTCTTCTTCTTCTTCTTCTTCCAAGGTGCTCGTTCTGGGCTTTCCTGCGCCTGACACTGAATGGTTTTCCCAGCATTGATTATGCACATGTTCTGAGTCACGGGGGGTATAAGAGGATCCACATGCTTGAGCTCCTGCGATCTCGATGCTCGTCTTGGCCGGCTTATTTTTAAAAAAGAATCTGGTTTAACCACCAAATCTGATCGTAAAATGGCTTTATGCATGCATGCAAAATTAAAATATAATTTTGATCGATTTTGGGGACGTTTTGATGCGAGCTCATGAAATCAAAATTATATTTTGCATAAAGAAAAAAAAATTTGCATTAAGAAATCAATGCGTTTATGGAATTGTGACATTATTGTAAACCATCATGTGTCATTTTTATTTATTAATGATGATTCTCATTAATGCACTGCAAGTATTTTTAATTTAAAGTCCCCCTGTGGTGAAAATCAAGCATTTAATGTAGTTTATATGTTTATTGAGTGAGTGGAGGCGGGGCTCATTTGCATATTCATAGATACTAAATGAGGCAACGGTGTCGGGTTACATATGAAGAACTAAAATTCAAGGGAATTTTTTTTGTTTATATGTGATTTTGGTTTAAGGGATACAATTATTGACTACACTACAGGGAGACCTTACTTTAATTTTTTTACTTATATATTTTTTTATAATGCAGTGCTTAAAATACTATTACGATGTATATAAACCTAAAGTATATTTATTTTTTGCATAACAGTAAATGAGAATTTATGGATAAAGACACTTAATTGTCATGAAGGTAATGTAACAATAGGGGGGAAAAAACATTTTCTTTATGCAAACTATAATTTCTCATTTATTAAATTTTGTATTATTATTTTGGGGTGAAATATGATCAGGCCTGTTCTTGACAGGTGTTCGTGAGCCCAAATTTAGTGCGCTGTTATAATGATGAACTGCCAACAGGTCTCAGGAGTTTCTCTTCAAGAGCATAAGCTGGAAAACAGAATTTCTCCTGCTCTTTTTAAACAAGCATATAATTCACCAAGCAGACACACTCTAATATTCACAATATTTAATAACAGGATAAGCGAAGCTTGTCGTAGAAAATTTTTTATAAAATAAATGAAAATATAAATAAATAATAATATAAATATATGATGCATATATAGAAAGTTCAAAAAAAAATAACAATAAACTAAAAACATTAAAGGTCCCATGACATGAAATTTTCACTTTTTAAGGTTTTTTAACAGTAATATGAGTTCCCCTAGCCTTTATATGGTCCCCAAATTTCTAGAAATTTCAATCGGTGTAAATCGAGCTTTTGCTATTTTTCTCTGCCTTTGAGAAAGTGGAAGCTCAATCGGGCTGATCTTGAATCTCCTCCGTATGACGTCATACGGAGGAAATGTTACCTCCCCTTTCTCTGCTTTGCCCGCCCAGAGAATATTTCCCGTCCATGAGAAAATGAGCTAGGAAGTAGGAACGCGTGCGCGCGATTTTAGTTTGTCCACGGGAGATATCATGGCTTTTGAGCGAGCGAAGCATAATAATTACTCAATAATTGGATGTACAAATGAACACCGAAGCCTTTTTTTAGTTCCTTCATCCAAGCCCCAGAAGAACCAGTGGATTCATTTCATTTTCTCTGGAAATGCGCCGACACAACTCCCCAAAGTTTTGC
>JARPMJ010002146.1:0-70000 GCA_033366665.1 Phoxinus dragarum | reverse complement strand
TTTTTTTTCCTTACAATTGTGAATTTATATCTCGACAATCCTGACATTTTCTCTTAATTGCAAGTTTCTGACTTTATAATACACAATTGCGAGCTCTAAAGTAAAAAAAAAAGCTCTAAAAAAAGACAACAATTGTGAGTTTCTATCTAACAATTCTAACTTTATAACTCGCAATTCTGAGAAAGACAGAAAAAAAAAGTCAGAATTGTGAGCTAAAAAGCTTTTATTATTATTCAGTGGTGGAAACAAGCTTCCACAGCTTAGGCTACAGATACACTACACTAGCTGTAGTATTCAGTACTCCAGTACACACAGTCAGTGTGTTTTGATTGGCGGAGGCGCGAGTCAGGCCACGCCCCGTCTGTCTCGGGGGGGGGGGCGTGGTCAGCACATGTGTCAGCAGCAGCTCAGCATGAGTGAGTCAGTGCAACAATCTCTCCCTCATCCACCCGGAATGTTTCAAACTCTCAGGAGAAACCCCCGCATGTGTCTCCTCCTCACATCAGCTCTCCTCTGCATCACACCATAAAGGACATTCACGGAACCAGGTAGGACAAGTCAATATTTCACGTCTTTATGATTGCTTTTCACCATGCAAACACAATTCGTTTAAATAAATCTGCGGTATTACTTTAGTAGTGTCCTAAATCTGTGGTGGTTGTGCATGATGCATATGGCGCTGTGGAGGAGGAATCGCCATGTTTAGGAGATGAAGACTCGCTTGTGTTGATATTTATGAAGATGAGAGCACGAGACAAGCAGATCAGTTGCGATTATATGGAGAGACAAACAGCTGAAAACATGTCATGAACGCGCTTGTGTGTGTCGTGTGTATCACTCACAGCTTGTTTTCATCGAAGAAAAGTTACTGTATCTGCTCTGTAAAGATGATGTTCATATAATTGCCATCGTGGCAGTCATCTGAAGCCTTGAGTGTTTTTGTCCCAGCTGGGATTGACTGGACTGTGTAGGTGTGTAATGCATCAGTGTGGGAGAGAGGTGTGTGTGTGTGTGTGTGTGTGTGAAGATCAGATGGACAACAGCAGTCAAATGTGTAGGAGAAGCTTCTGGATCCTCACTCCTCTCACTTCTTCTGCTGGACTGGAGAAAAGTGTTAATTAGGGGGTTTGCGACACTGCAAAATTGGTATCGATCCGATTACAAAGTAAATACAGGGACAGTATCGCCGATATTGATACCGATACTTTTGACTTTTAAAAGCACGCACTTTAACTTACATGCACTTTCCTGAAGGGGAAAGCAGTGTCATGATTTTTTAAGAGAATGCATTAATATCAATAGGCCTATGCTAAATTCATTTTCATGACAATGAAAGATTGTGTGATATGTTGACCCAATTTTTTGACAAAACTAGCCTAACATGACAAAGTACTTATATGTACGCTATTGTTTAAAAGTTTGAGGTCAGTAAGATTTTTTTTATCTTTTTGAAAGAGTCTCTTCTGCTCACCAAGACTTTTTATTTGATCAAAAATACAGTAATAAAAAAAATAAAAAAATTTAGCAATGTAAAATTTTCTATTTTTCTGTTTTCTATGTGAATAAAGGATAAAGTGTCATTTATTCCTGTGACCAAAGCTGAATTTTCAGCATCATTACTCCAGTCTTCAGTGTCACATGATCCTTCTGAAATCATTTTTAATATGATGATTTGCTGCTCAAGAATGTATTTATGATTATTATTTGTGTTGAAAAAAAAAAACAGTTTCGTATTTTTGTAGAAAAATATCCATTTTATTTTCCGGGATTCTTTGATGAACAGAATGTGCAAAAGAACATCATTTATTTGATGTATTATCTTTTGTAACATTAAAAATGTATTTACTGTCACTTTTGATCTATTTAATGTGTCCTTGATGAATAAAAGTATTAATTTCCTTTAAAAAAATCTTACTGACGTTAATACCTTTGAATCGATATAACATTAGTATTGAAAGTGTCAGGATGGATCCGCCCAGATTTGATATCAGATATCAGATTTGCTCTGGATAATATTAATAACCCTGTTTCTTTATGGATGGACGGACGAAATCAGGCGTTTGTAGATCTACAATCTTAAAGGGATGATGAACTGAAAAATAACATTTTCCTTGAGCTTTTGACATATGGTATAAGTCATCATCATACTATAACAATATCCTTCAGATATATTGATATTTTCAGAACTGAAAACTTCCTTGTTAGTCCAATAAAAGCTTTTATAGTAGGGATCTGTGACATCACAGGGTATCAAATCCCGCCTCCACAGAAGAAGATCGACGCCCACTTCAACACCGCCTGTTTAGCCCCGCCCACTGATGCGCGCATTACATGAAACTCATATTCATATTATAATATGCAAAACTGTTATCCAATCATAGCAGTGGGCGGCACGCCCATCAAAACCAGGGTAGAAAATAGCCGATACTTATTCATTTTGATGTTTTTGAATGTAAAAACCAAGCGAACGAAGTTGACCTGAATTTAAAAAGCCAGTTCATGATCCCTTTAAACAAAAAAAGATTCGAAATGGGGATTTTTTTGTTACAGCAATGCAATAGAAGAACCATCTTTGGTTCCTCGAAGAAGCTTTGAGTGATCAGTTCTTAAAACAACCATTTTTGTCTTTTAGTGTAAAGAACATTTACATTTCTGTTAAACATTGTTAAAAGTTCTTCATAAAAGACCTTTATTTTTAAGCAGTAATTGTAGTATTTTGTGGTCATTTGTTGTAGTTTTGAGTAGGGCTGTAAACGATTAGTTGCAATTAATCGTTATGCAGCCCTAGTATTGTGTATAATTATTTTGTATATATAAATACACACACATGCATGCATGTATATATTTGAGAAATATTTGCATTTATATACTGCATATATATTTTTATATGATTTATATTATATATAAATAACACATTTATCTTACATATATACATGCATGTGTGTGTATTTATACAAAATAATTACACACAATACACACACATATATTATGTAAACACACACTTTTATTTTGGATTCGATTAATCGCGATTAATCGTTTACAGCCGTAGTTCTGAGCGTAACTATTGATTTCAAGTGTCTGCAAAAGGCAAATATTATGTGCATACTGTAGTTTATGAGGCGATGCATCGCTGTGTTTTTATTGTTCTGAATGATGTGTAATTCTCCCGGTTGATGATGGATAATGATAAAGTGAGCGTTTAGTTTATTGAGGTTGAATAATTCAGTCATCAAAACCCAAACTGCATTGCTTTGCACTCTGGCTGTCATCATTATCACGATGTTTTATGTAAGTGTGCTCATTAAATGGCTCATTTGCATCTGACAGGAAACGGCTGCTGTTGTTCCCATTAGATTGTGTCATGTAAGGAGAGGAGAAAGCGTGATCGGTTCCGGTGGAGCGAGCGAGTGTGAAGTCTCTGGACTTATATGGCTCTCTGCTTTTCCTCTTGTGTAACTCGTTTCACCCACACATCATCTGGATATTAATACTGTTCACACAATATTCAATATAAACATGTATTGTTCATATGTAGGTTATCACCGCCCATGAGAGTCTCTGGCCTCTAGCTTTCTCATTCTCAAGCTCAGCACAGAGAAGACGACGCTTTAGCTTCTGCTCTTCTTCACAGAAATGTAGGGTGAATCTCATCAAAACACGTTCAAAATCGAACAATATAGGGTGGTTTTTTTTTAAAGTAATGTTTTTTTTGTTGCATTATTTTCTTGACAATTCCACCCCCAAAAATTGCAATGCAATTGGGTTTTAAAAGTTAAAATGCTCAAATTATTATTTAGAAAAATGTGTTTTTGTGGCATTATTTTCCTGACCGGTTCCTCCTGCAAAAATTGCAATGCAATTTGGTTTTAAAAGTTAAAATGTTAAAATTATGTGATTTATTGTGACATTATTTTCTTGACAATTCCATCCCTAAATAACAATGAAATTTGGTTTTAAAAGTTAAAGTGTTGAGTTTTTATCTCACATTTCTGACTTGCAATTTTAAATCTTGTTACTAAAGTCTAATTTAGAGGGAAAAAAAGACGACAATTGTGAGTTTGTATCTAACAATTCGAACTTTATAACATGCAATTTTGTAAAAACAGCGTAATAAAAACAACAACAATTAATTTTTATTTATTTTTTAAGTTAAAATGAAAAGGAAAATGTGTTTTTTGTGGCATTATTTTCTTAACACTTCAGTTCCACCCACTAAAAAATTGCAATGCAATGGGATTTGTAAGGTTTAAAAATGATTGTCAAAGGAAATCATCAAAAAAAATAAGTGTAAAATATGAAAAATATGCATCAGTAACGTATAATATTACTTATGTCGGGTAGAAAGAAATATGACCTGATTTTATGCTTTTATGGCATCTGCTCATGTTTCTTCTAATTGTTCTGTGAGTTTCCCTTCATGTGAAAGTCTTTCCTTCCTTAACTGGAAGTGAGTGACCCGAGGGCTGAAGTCTTTCTTCAGAGCGCTTGCATGAAGCACATTCCAGTCACACACACACACACACACACACACACACACTGAGATTCTTCAGAAAGTTTACGCAATGTCTCTGCCGGCCGCTGAGAACATGTGATTGGCGTTTGATCAGATTGTGTGTGAGATCTCTGTCAGCTCCAGGTGCTTCTGTGAGGATGTGGGCAATAGGGGTGTGTGTGTGTGAGATGTATATCTACAATAATATCGTGATTGTTGATTTAGATATGTGATCTGATGATATATGTCTCTCACAGAAACACACCTGGAGAGCGCACGCATTCATACGTGATGTACTCCGGCCGGTACAGTGTGTGATTTACTGCACGATTTACTTTATTTAAAAAAAAATGCATGCATCTATAATGCCGTCAATATTCAAGATAAGGGGCAAACATACCTCTGTGTGTCTTTTATATTATATCATTTGATATAGTTAAAGGACAAGTTCGGTATTTTACACTTAAAGCCCTGTTTACAGACCGTATCTGATGAAATAGAACGGTTAAGGTTAAAATTTGGACACATGCTGCTGTCGCGAGAATTTTAGGTTTATTTAGCTTTTGTGGACCTATTTTGCCGAACGCGTCACACCCAGATTCTTCCGTTGAGAGCTTGAATAATAGACACCAGTTGGTGGCGATAATGCACCTTTGCCAATTGCAAGCAAACCGCTGGCATTTCATTGAATACACAGAAGAAGCAGAAGAAGAAGCGGCGGAGGAATAACGTACCTCACACAGCACATTCAATACAATCAATGGAGGTGGACAAAAACTACGATAAAACTTGTTGGAATGCATCTTTTTCAGCGATTTTTTTTGGGATCGTATCAGTGAACACCCCTGACCACTCGGTGAGTTTCACGTCTTTGTAAACGAAAGTTTAATGTGTTTTAGGAAGGAATCTGCCAGTGCACATAGACAACCATTGTGGGGGTGGGGGGGGGAAGCAAAATAAACCTAAAATTCTCGGGACAGGAGCATGTGTCCAAAGTTTAATCTTAACCGTTCTATTTCATCAGATACGATCTGTACACAGGGCTTTAAGTGTAAAATACCGAACTTGTCCTTTAATCAATATAACACAGTTCGAAGAGGGCTGTTTTTTCTCCAAATATCAGCATGATTACAAATGTGACCCTGGACCACAAAACCATGGGTACATTTTTTTTTATATTGAGATGTATACATAATCTGAAAGCTGAATAAATAATCTCTCCAGTGATGTGAGGTTTGTTAGGATAGGACAATATTTGGTCGAGACACAACTATTGAAAATCTGGAATCTGAGGAGCAAAAAAATATCTAAACATTGAGAAAATCTCCTTTAAAGTTGTGCATTTATGTTCACGATTGTGCTGCATTCACTCACAAAAATACATGTTTTATATATTTACAGTAGGACATTTACTAAATATCTTCATGGAACATGATCTTAATATCCTCATGATTTTTGGCATAAAAGAAAAATTGATAATTTTGACCCATACAATGTATAGTTGCTATTGCCACAGATATACCCGTGCGGCTCCAGACTGGTCACATGGTCTCAAATGTGAACAGTTCAATAACTAAGAAGTTATTATTAAGTTATAGACTTACATTTTAGACAGTATTGGCTGTTTTTGCTCTATTTCGCCAACGGAAATGGTTGAAGAAATGATTCAATGACTCACTCATTAAGAATCAGCCATTTAAGTTCATCTGTTTTATCGTAATGACTCATTAACAGTGACTCAATTTCACATTTATAGTGTCTTTTCATATTTCAAATCATTTTCAATATTCAATGTTTTATGTTTACATTACACTGCAAAAAGTGATCATGTGACTTAAACCTGTTGCCTTAAAATTAAGTAAATAAACTTAATGCATAATTGAAAAAATTAAGTTATGTGGAATTGTCAAGGTCACATAACTTAATAGTTTTAATTACGCATGGTTTATTTACTCAATCATTTTAAGGCAACGTGTTTCCTCACTTTTTTTTAGGTTAAGGCAAATTATCACTTTTTACAGTGTTTTCATATTTTAAATCCTTTCAAATATTAATATTTAACGATTTATGTTTGCATTATTTCTGCATGTGTAACTGCAGGTTAAGCGTGTGCGTGTGTGTGTGTGTGTGTGTGTGTGTGTGTGAATACATCTAAACTTCAGATGCAGCTTGTGTGTGTGTGTGTGTGTGTGTGTATGTGTGTGTGAATACATCTAAACTTCAGATGCAGCTTGTGTGTGTGTGTGTGTGTGTGTGTATGTGTGTGTGTGTGAATACATCTAAACTTCAGATGCAGCTTGTGTGTGTGTGTGTGTGTGTGTGTGTGTGTGTGTGTGTGAATACATCTAAACTTCAGATGCAGCTTGTGTGTGTGTGTGTGTGTGTGTGTGTGTGTGTGTGTGTGTGTGTGTGTGTGTGTGTGTGTGTGTGTGTGTGTGTGTGAATACATCTAAACTTCAGATGCAGCTTGTGTGTGTGTGTGTGTGTGTGTGTGTGTGTGTGTGTGTGTGTGTGTGTGTGTGTGTGTGTGTTTGTTTTTGTGGTTTACGAGGACTTTTGACCTGACTACGCACCAGCACTACGGGGACATTTGGGTTTATGAGGACAGGGACCATGTCCTCATAATTCCGACAGTGTAAACGTCATCTACTATGTCACAGAAGCTCCCTCTCAAAGTTTGGCGCGATGTCCTTACATACCACAAAAACCTGAAATTTTACCATACACAGTGTATCCCTGTTTTCGAGAGTGCGCGCCCGGAGCCAGGTCCTGGTATTACAGCCGCGTCATCAAAAATTTGCATGTTTTACACAAGTGTATGCTTCGAGGCCTGTGATTGGACAGATCGGTACCGGTAGGCGGGAAATCGCGAAAACAAGATGGCGCCGGTGGGCGGAGCTTCATTCAGCTTCAGCATTCTCTGTATAACAAGCGATAACAAGCAACTTAATGCAAAATACTAATTACTTAAGTATTTTTGCCTGTAATTTATTAATTGTGCATTAAATATATGATAAATAAATAAATAAAATCCCGTTTATAGTATGAAAAGTATGATGTAATCAGAGATATAGTCATGAGTCACGGTCATTTCCTGTTTGGATCGGATAGTAACGTTAACTCTGCACCTGA
Organism: Phoxinus dragarum; assembly: GCA_033366665.1. Classification (NCBI taxonomy): domain Eukaryota; kingdom Metazoa; phylum Chordata; class Actinopteri; order Cypriniformes; family Leuciscidae; genus Phoxinus; species Phoxinus dragarum. The sequence goes on along the minus strand of JARPMJ010002146.1, from coordinate 62,376 downwards.
CAAGACATCTGTGGACCTGATGAAGGCAAAGTTATCTGAAAGGTAAGTTATAATGTTGTTTAATTGCTTCTCTAATAGCATGTAGGTCAGTTTTGTTTGTTTGTGCATGTCTTGTAAGCTCTTCGCTGCTCGTTTTACAGTTAGAAAGCAGCTAGCGCGCGATGCTAACGGTGCTAGCGGACTTCTAGTGATTCTGTTTACAGACTGACAGGAGGGAATCAGCGATGCTTGTCATTTTAAACTTGTAACGTTATTCGTTTGCAATATAATTGTAACTGCTACCTTTTCTGATCACATAAAATAGTCTAGCCATCATAATAACGCGTTGCCATGACTACAGTCTGTGAATGGGAGGGTTTTTCACCCAGTACAGTATTCTGACATGCTACTGTTAAATATTACTACAGTTCTGCTTGCTTTAAAGACATTAAGAAACAAATATGTGCTCTTATTACTCCTGACTATAATGAAATATACTCTGAATATTAATAGAACTGTCAGTCTGATTCAGTCTTAATATTGTCACTATTATTAATATTATTGCCTATAATTTATCAATTGTGAATTACATTTATGAATGAATAGTTATCCTCAATTAACATGTTCCCTAAATATCATATAATAAAGTATGAAAATAACTTTTCTGAATGCTGTTTACCATAATTTATCAATTTATTTAAAACAAGCTTGTTGAATAATATGTCAAATGAAATGCAATGGTCAGGATTATTGATGGCCTTTTTCTATGACCGCAGACCCAGAGATAATGCCTGAAGTGAGTCGGTGAAGGAGAAGATCAAGCTCTGGAGGAGAACACACAGTCTCGCTTCAGGAGAAGACACAGATGAGCTCCAGGGCAGAGTCAGCCATCATTATAAAGGTGAGTTCAGTGTTTACATGCTTATTTAAGTGACACTGTTTAATAAAGCAGGTACATTATAATGTTATTTACAGTGATGATTTTACTTGTTTTATTATTAAAAGTAATATTAAATGTTTAAAATTACCCAAGGTAATAGACCTGCACGATAATGCGTGAAATAAACATTGCCTCATATATTCCAGGTAGGCTAACAGCATTTAGGTACAGAAATTGAGTAATCAACTGTAAAATAACATGGCGTAGTCTTTACATAGCCTGACTTCACATAGGCTCACTGCACTGTCACTGCCACAGATAGGTATGAATGATAAAACAATTACATGCATGTTCATTACAGTTTGTCAGGTTGTGTGTAGCTTTACACCAGTTTTATGAGGACACAGTTTTATGAGGACATCATAAGAACATGTTCTTGATGTTTGACTTTGACTGAGTGTGTTGTGTGAGTTTGACAGAATCCTGGTCTATGAGGACACTAGTTTTACCGAGACACAATTATGGAATATTAGGATCGATACTGATAACCCATAATTCACAGCTCATTGTGGCTAATACCAATATCAAAAACTATTTGTGCTTGTTAAATGAAATATAATCATTGAATAAGTTGGTAAAAACAGCAACCTCTGTGCTTTCAATAAGTAATATAAAAATGTGTATTTATTTGTCTTTTTTATATTTGTTATTTGCTCTTTTTTCAGTTGTTAACTGAGAAGAATCGGATAAAACCTGAACAAGATACAGCAACTCTAAAGGTATCCAAGAAGTTAATGTAATAATTTAGTTATTCCTTAAAGAATAGAACAGATTTCAGTGTTCAGATTGTTTTCCACAGTTATCAGTCACTGAATTATGATTGTGTGTGTAAGAAGTGAGTCACGATCACTTACTGTACATCTAGCACAGGCGCAGTGTCTCGTATCACTCTCATACACACACACTTGAACTCAGGGTGCCGTCCAAATCTATCTAGTTACCAGTGTCCCGGTAAAACTAGTGTCCTCATAGACCAGGATTCTGCCAAACTCACACAACACACTGAGATTCTCCAGTCAAGTCAAACATCAGGAACATGTTCTTATGATGTCCTCATAAAACTGTGTCCTCATAAAACCGGTGTAAAGCTACACACAACCTGACATACTGTAATGAACACGCATGTAATGTGATGCATAAAAGCCGTGAACATTACCTTGGGTAACATTTAAATATTGAAATATAGATTTGAAAACTTGAACTATTTTATAATCTTGTATATTATCTCAAATCAATATTTCATGTGCAAATATGTATTGATAGGTAGCTGAGTATCGGGACCCTGATTATCGTGTCCATGTTTATTTTGTATTAATTACTGACTGTACATTATCCCTTATATATTCCATTTATTATGATTTTATTATTACTCTTAGGTGAAGTGTTTCTGTATGTAACGCTTTCTTTCATATTTTCAGATGAGCCATAGACCCAGTTGTCATCAGGCAGTGATGGTTGTGCTGCTCTGACTGGGACTAGACGAGGTAAGTGAGAGTTGTGCTGGAAGAGAATGAGCATCTGGGAGATCTAGTGTTCACATATTTACTCCAGTGTTTCATGTCTAACTTTATGTTTTGCAGACTCTCAGTTAAGGTGAAGCCTCCACTCTCGAAATGAACACGTCCCAGTCAGATGTACAGAAGGTATTGTTTTCTTTTTGGAAATTCAAATTAGGGATACGAACATTTCGGCTATTTTCGATAACTGATCATTCTTTATATTTGAAAGCCGATATCTGATATATTAGCCAATGAATCTAAATCCAAATTTTGGAAAGCCTGATTACAAAACTAAACGCTCATCATTAAAAGCCAATGTCCCAAACACTTCAACATAAATCAAACATATACAGCAGCCTAGTTTGAACCAGTGTAAGATTCCTTAACTTTTAAAAATGTATTTTACATTCATATTTACAATTTTCTTTACACTTTATAATAAGGTTTCATCTTGTTAGTATTAGTTAACATGAACTAACAATGAATGAACAATACTTCTACAGCATATACTTAACGTTAATCTCAACATTTTCCAAGACATTTTAGGATCCAGTGTTGTGTCTGTTCATTTATTGCACTGTGACCTAACATGAACTCGCATATTTTATTAAGTCACAAAAGGTTTTCTCTCTGTTAGTTCATGTTAGTAAATTAAATAACATGTGTATTGTGAAGTTTTACCAAAACATCTATTGCCTTACAAATAATAATAATAAATACAATTAAATTAAAATGCAAGTTATTATTTCTTAGGCAACATATAAAGAATCAAAATGCAAATGTCATGGATAAATCAAATGAAATAGCCTCTGCACGGACAATAAGGGAATGATTTTACTCAAACCATATAGTTGATAAATAATACAAGAACAATAAAAGTACTAGTTATGAATAACGCATCAGAGTTTTTGAAAATATGTGTTTGAGCTGAATATGTTTGTGTGCACGCTAAAGCTAAAGAGCTGAAGGAACACCCATAAACTGAAGCTTTGTTAGATGGTTTTAGCTCAACGGAGCACAACCTATATATGATAAATTAGATATTTATACAAAATAAACACAATATTACAACTTATACTTGCACAAAATCATGCACAGATTAACTTGAGCTAAGTTACATAGTGAAACTCCTGTTGTGGTTGCGCTCCTCCCATGACAACACGCTGACTAAACCCAAATATTTCACGACGTTTTTAATGCAATAGTCTGCTCATTATAATGTTATGTACAGTATATATGACAGTCCCAATCATAGTTATTAATGTTCTGCATTGAAGCTAATGATCATCACTGGTACAATGAAGTGTGTTCTGCATTGCTGTTTGGAGAGATGATCACCGGTAGGCCTACAGTGAAGCGCTTTACTGTAGCGCTCATTAACTCAGCCAAACGCATCCTATATGAGATCAATTAAAAAAAATTACAATTTAAAATTCCACAAAATGCTGCGAATGCACAAGCGAACTCTCCCAGTAACAACGCACTGATTTCACAGATTTGTGATTCAAACATTTCAAAACCATCATGGTGAACAGCGCACATCTGAAGCTAAAGGAAATAATCCATTATTTATTAGTGTTAATATATCGGCCTAATTTCCTTATCGGATTGAGAACGATAACATTAAAAATTAGCATTTATTTTCCAATACTGATATGGTGTCCGATATGATGCATTCCTGATTGGTTATGACCATATATTTATGGTCTATATACATGATTACAACTGATTTCACCTTGTTTTAAATCTTAGAAGTCACTATTCATCTCATTAATTTGATCACTATTAATATTAATAAAGAGTGGCTTGAAATGTACCATCATACCTGAATTAGTTTTGGCATTATCAACCTTCTTTTGCTCAAGTTTGGTAATAAGATTTGCTCAAGATGGTAATAAAAAGACCATTGCATCATTTTAGAAAATGCTAGTCAAGTAAGAACTTTTTCACATCATCTTTGGACCTGTTTTACACCTGGACATTTCATTGTCAAAACAATTCCATTTACACTTGGCCACATACATGTGTTTTCACAAAACGGATATAAATCCGATTTTCAATTCCTGCGCTATATCAGATTTAACGGTGTTCACATCATCGAAAGCTACCACTATGAGCAGCATTTTATGTATCATCAGCTGATTTTAAGATCAATAGCAGAGAAGAGAGTAGCATCAGCACTGGTAAACTAATTTATTCTCACTACTTTAAATGAAGATGACTGTGTGTTGAGCATCTGCGACTTTAATTTTCAATTGGTATTTTGCGCATCAGCAGAAGAGATACTCCGCTACTCATCTGCAGTGATGCGTGTTGCAGAAGCGCTGTCATATCTCACTATAATATGTCATATAGCCTAAAACATTCTCTTCTGTTTATTATTTGGCATTTTTGGGAGGAGTAAAATGTATACAGTGTTTCCATTAATTAACTTTACTCTAGTGACCCACCACAGTCTAATCTGTCCCACCACAGTTTGAACCAAATTAACCGAAAATATTTTTATGTCTCATAATAACATAAATTGTCTTTGTGTTTTGCGCTATTGCTTTGGCAAAGCATCTCTCAAACTCAGTAAAATCAAAAGCACGATATGGCTTAGTGCCCTTACTTAATTATCGCCTGCATGTTTGAAACTGAAGAGCACACTTTGCTCGCTCGATCAGCTCATGATCTGGCTTTATCCACGCCTCGTTTCACAGGGAATGAATGCAGTGAACTCCATCTCTGCATGTGCCTTGAGTTTAACATGCATTTGGGAACGCAACCAGCACCAGTTATACTCTATTTTCACATTCGCATTATATCCAATTTTTTTGTGGTAATACAATTTTGTAAGAAGATGCGTTTATAAACCTGTTTTCACTGAAACTGCAGGTTAAGCGAAGAAATAAAGAAAGTATAATAACCTCTTATTGTAAAATAATATGCTCATTATAAAATATTAATTTTTCATTGACATTATTAGTCTTAGTGATAATTCCAATAATAGTGATCTTAGTGAAGTATTATAGTTGTTATTAATATTATTATTATTATAAAACGACATGTAATTTGTCTTGTTTCCTAAATGACTTCTGAATACAGGTTAAACCGAAGATGTTCTTGTTTTAAATGTCTCTTTTTCTTCAAGATGAGATCAGTGTGACGGATTCTGATGCCATGATCCTGATGAAAGCGGTTCTAGAGGTGATGTTCCTGCTGGAGCTGCAGACGTCTCCAGTAATGTTGGTATGTGTCAACTAACAAATTTGTGTTTATGAACATGTTTATTATTATTTTAACAAAATATATTGTAGTGCAATTTTACGTTAGTATTTTCACCAAAGAAAAATGGTTTAAAGCCATTTATATACTCTGAACAAAATTATAAACACAACACTTTTGTTTTTGCCCCCATTTTTCATGAGCTGAAAAGGCTGATTTCTCAAATATTGTTCACAAATCTGTCTAAATCTGTGTTAGTGAGCACTTCTCCTCTGCCGAGATAATCCATCCACCTCACAGGTGTGGCATTTCAAGATGCTGATTACACAGCAGGACTATGCACAGGTGTAACAATACATCGATATAACGTCTAACGATACGATGCATCGATTCCACACGTAAAATATCGATATACACCTTTATTTTGACACTCCACATTCTCACGTAACATCCTTCCGCCAAAGCGCACATTTTCGTTTACTCGCCAACCGTACCGTCTCCCGGTGTGTCTTTATAACATTATTCTCCTCGGCTGAAATAGACGCCTGACAAGACTGACTGAACCCTAAACAGGTTTTGTCACAAAAGCCGGTATTGTCCACTGTCAAGGCATCGCGAGTTCATGTTTTACAGCAGAAACACACAAGCAGTCGCACCCTTGTTGGTGAACACAACACGATAAGTCCGTTTTAGCGTCTCAGTGCGCAGTATTCAGGTCAGATGTCATTTTGAAAAGACGCGCTAGCTAAGAGGAGTCCCGTCAAAGCTGACTAAAAGTGATCGAGGATGAATAATTTCAACAAACTTGTTGAACCCGTGATATCTTCTTCGGGGCGTAAAAGGAAAATAAAACCTTTTCACAGAATCTTGCTAAAGCAGCACGTTTAGTGGTGAGGGAAAATCTCATTGTATTGCGTGTACGGTAATCACAACAACAAAGTTTGTCAGGCATCTATGTCAGCTGAGGAGATTAACATTACAAAGATCAACTGAGTGTTGTATTATTTATCATAGCAATTACTTGGTTTTGTTTAACTCAGAAACATGAAATGTGAATGAGCACTGCTAAAAAACAAACTTTTAATATATAATTAACTTTAATTTTCTAATTGACCTGTATTTAAGTTAGTATTATTATTATTATTATTAATCAAAACAACTCCGCTGCAGTTTGATTGATATTACTTGGAATGCACAATAATAATAAAAAACATGATTTATGAAAATGAACAAGAACGGAGTACTTGCAAATTACCTCTTCTGTTGTAAATGTCCCAATTGGGAGAGGGTGTGCAATTTACAAAGAGTTTAATTAAACGTTCATGTTATATATTTTGGTTGCATTTGTGATTGAATAAAAACGTAACTGGTTGTGTGAACATAATATCTAAATATCAATTAATCGATCGATATAGCCCTGAATCGAATCATGATCGTATCGCAGAATTTTTTGAGGTATCGGCAAATATTGTATCACTGGCTGAGAGAATCGATATCATATCGTGATGAACTGTCCGATTTACACCCCTAGTGTGCCTTAGCCACAGTAAAAGGCCACTCTAAAATGTGCAGTTTCATCACACAGCACAACGCCACAGATGTGGCAAGTTTTGAGGGAGCGTGCGGTTGGCATGCTGACTGCAGGATGTCCCCCAGAGATGTTGCCCGTGACTTGAATGTTCATTTCTCTACCATAAGCCGTCTCCAAAGGCGTTTCAGAGAATTTGGCAGTCCATCCAACCGGCCGCACAACCGCAGACCACGTGTGCCCACACCAGCCCAGGACCTCCAGACCAGCCCAGGACCTCCAGCCCAGCACCTCCACACCAGCCCAGCACCTCCACACCAGCCCAGGACCTCCACACCAGCCCAGGACCTCCACATCCAGCATCTTCACCTCCACACCAGCCCAGGACCTCCACACCAGCCCAGCACCTCCACACCAGCCCAGCACCTCCACACCAGTCCAGGACCTCCACATCCAGCATCTTCACCTCCACACCAGCCCAGGACCTCCACACCAGCCCAGGACCTCCACACCAGCCCAGGACCTCCACACCAGCCCAGGACCTCCACATCCAGCATCTTCACCTCCACACCAGCCCAGGACCTCCAGCCCAGCACCTCCACACCAGCCCAGCACCTCCACACCAGCCCAGCACCTCCACACCAGCCCAGCACCTCCACACCAGCCCAGCACCTCCACACCAGCCCAGGACCTCCACACCAGCCCAGGACCTCCACATCCAGCATCTTCACCTCCACACCAGCCCAGGACCTCCAGCCCAGCACCTCCACACCAGCCCAGCACCTCCACACCAGCCCAGGACCTCCACACCAGCCCAGGACCTCCACATCCAGCATCTTCACCTCCACACCAGCCCAGGACCTCCACACCAGCCCAGCACCTCCACACCAGCCCAGCACCTCCACACCAGTCCAGGACCTCCACATCCAGCATCTTCACCTCCACACCAGCCCAGGACCTCCACACCAGCCCAGGACCTCCACACCAGCCCAGGACCTCCACACCAGCCCAGGACCTCCACATCCAGCATCTTCACCTCCACGATCGTCTGAGACCCGCCACCCGGGCAGCGGCTGCAACAGTCGGTTTGCAGAACCAAATCATTTCTGCACAAACTGTCAGAAACCGTCTCAGGGAAGCTCATCTGATGCTCGTCGTCCTCATCGGGTCTCGGCCTGACTGCAGTTCGTCACCGTAACCGACTTGAGTGGCACATGCTCACATTCGATGGTGTCTGGCCCTGTGGAGAGGTGTTCTCTTCACGGATGAATCCGGTCTTCACTGTACAGGGCAGATGGCAGACAGTGTGTGTGGCGTCGTGTGGGTGAGCGGTGTGCTGATGTCTACACTGATACGGTACGCTGATCGAGTGGCCCATGGTGGCGGGGGGGTTATGGTATGGGCAGGCGTATGTTATGGACAACGAACACAGGTGTGTTTTATTGATGGCATTTTGAATACACAGAGATACCGTGATGAGATCCTGAGGCCCATTGTTGTGCTATTCATCCACAATCATCACCTCATGTTGCTCATGATAATGCACGGCCCCATGTTGCAAGGATCTGCACACAATTTCTGGAAGCTGAAAACATCCCAGTTCTTGCATGGCCAGCATACTCACCGCACATGTCACCCATTAAGCATGTTTGGGATGCTCTGGATCGGCGTATACGACAGCGTGTTCTAGGGCTGAACGATATGGACAAAATTTCATATCTTGATTTGCATGCCAGATATCTCGATATCGATACAATACGATATGACTACGGGGTTCAGTGAAAACCAAGCATTTCTCAGAAAAATAAAAAGATCATAATACAAAAAATGTCTATGAAAGAGGTAATAATAATCCTTTCCATTATAATTCGACACGTTTTATTCATATCAGATACACATTGTGTAAGTAACTTCAGTGTTTACTCTATTCTATTCCCAGTTCACCAGCCACTTACTTTTAAGTATTTCGGGAGAAGTGGAGGAATTCACGTGTTGTAAACATAGAGGTTGTAAATCCAACAGATCCGATGAACTGCGTCTGCGGCACAAACTAACACGGCGGCGCCCATCGCGCATACAGCTCAACTAACGCGATAGTTACAAAGGTGTTTAAACAACAATATACTTCCACTTGCATGTATTTGACAATCGGAATATCAGATATTTCATGCCATAGCTAACACATTTGTGAATATTCTGAATAAAAAAGGAAAAATGTCATAAAAGCAGATCATCATTCATTCAGCGCTGTTGCTACTGCGGTGTGTCACGTGACAAGCAATGATGCGTCACCATGGAAACGCCGCCCCCCCTCTCACAATATAGTTCCCACGTCCCTGGTAGTGTGTGCGCGCTGGCTTTAGCTGTGCATTCAAAGGCACTCGTAAAACTGATGTTTGTTGTGACTGCCGGAGTTGTATGCAGGGCGAGCGCGGAGAGGGGGAATCTATATCGTCGATATCGTTGCTTTTTTCGATAGTAATATCTTGAAAGTTCATATCGAGATATAGATACGATAACGATATATCGTTCAGCCCTAGCGTGTTCCAGGTCCTGCCGATATCCAGCAACTTCACAGCCGTTGAAGAGGAGTGGACCAACACTCCACAGGCCACGATCAACACCTGATCAACTCTGTGCGGAGGAGATGTGTTGCTCTGCGTGAGGCAAATGGTGGTCACACCAGATACTGACTGGTTTTCAGACATTTGTTCAGATTAAGTAGCCTCTGTATCTGGATAACCGATCGGATTTCTGTTTCCTGCATAATATTTAAATTGGGTCTGTAGCACGACACCAAATTGAAGTAAAGATTATACAAATTAAGCAATGTCCCAATTGCTTTCACTCACTCACTTTACTTTTCTGTGCAATCTCCGTCTTAGATCAAATTACGTTTTTTGAATGAAGGAATATTTCCAGAGTTGATCATACAAAAATAACTGGGTTAATCATGTCACATCATCGATCATCGGGGGTTAAGGTTATAGCACGCAATGACTATATTAACAGAAATGGGAGATTAATAAACATGCTGAAACAATAAAAACATTTAACACATTAAAAAATAAAGTGTATTCCCATTATTCCTCTGGCAAAGCAGCGCACGCTCCTCATTAAGATCTCATGAGCATAGCTGTGATTGTACAGGCGATCGCCTCTTCAGATAATGTTGCACAATTAAAATGTAAAATTACACACACAGTATCGTGTAAGTCTAAATAAACTGTTTTAAATATTGACGTTTATTGTAAGGTTAAAATGACAGCACGTGGGGAGACTGGGGGATTTATATGACGTCCACCTGTGAATGCAGACACGGCGGCTGATTGCGTTTACATTACACTGAGATCCGATCACAATCGTCCTCGACTCCCTCTGGACCTGGACACACTGATCGCATCACAGTCCCATCAGAAGCGCGTTTACACTCGTCTTTTCAATGTGTGTGTGGACAACATCTGGATACAGGGCGCATGTTAATGCCAAGTGTAAACGCAGCCGGAGAAGTTCTCACTAACACAGATTTGTGAACAATATTTGAGAGAAATGGCCTTTTGTGTACACTGTATACATTGTGTACATTAGATCTTTGAGTTCAGCTCATGATAAATGGGGGCAAAAACAAAAGTGTTGTGTTTATAATATTGTTCAGTATGTATATGTATATGTAATGCTATAGTGTGTCAGTAGGTAATATCAGTTTACATTTCTAAACATTCCTTTTGCCATTAATTGTTATAATCAGTTATCAATAATCAGATATTTGCACTTATATGGTGCAACTTTTCTAGAAGAACATTAATGGAATCAGTTTTGCACCAACATTGTAATTCTGGCCGATACCAATAAGCAGATCATGTTCATGTTGGTCAAAAACTTTAAAAAGGAGATGTTTAACACAACATGTCATCTCCAGAATAATATTTTGAATGTGATTTGAAATGTAATTTTTTATATATCAGATGTATAACCAGTTTTAAGTTCTAGAGACAGGTTTGAGTTACATCTGAGTTTCTGATCATATATAACTGATTTCTTCCAGGTGTTCAGAAGATGCCCATCGAGAAAACCCCTGAAGTTCCTCAAGGTACCGGAGGTTTAAATCAGAATATGACCATAATCGTAAGTACATGAGCTCTCATATAGTTAGAGCTTACTAAAGCATGCATTCTTCTGTACAGAAGTGAGGCTGAAATTGAAAACCTTGCAGAAAGGACCAGAAGTGTGCTGGTCAAATGCTGACGTTACAGCTGTAAGCGGACATTTAGGCACATATAACCAGAGGAAAACTGGCCTCACTGACTGAATGCCAGCAGTGTAAGACCCCTGAGATCCTGTCCGTGGGTCTTCAGTTTCTGCCTCACTCTCTGTACAGAAGAACTCATGCTGTAGTAAGCTCTGAACACATGAGAGCTCATGTACACACAACGATGGCTGTATTGTAATGACACTACTCTTCTAGAACTGATGTACAGCACAAACAAACTTTGTTGAATACTTTTCCTGTTATCTCTGTAAATCTGCTTTGAAACTTAACAATTCTGTTTACATTTTCTGGAAATAACAGAAATGTGTTTTTGGGAAAACCGCCCCTTATAAGTCGGTTTCTCTACATGTTGCAGCATTTATTGCATGTTGAGTGAGTTCATTTTATACATTTCAAAGCCTGTTTGATGACATCTTTAAAATGTGCCTGTTTCCAAGGGCTGTTTTGTCAATCTTTCCAAAGTTTTGAATGGTTCTTCTGCTTGCCATTTCAATATGTCAAAACAGTAATGATGCTGTATGCTTTCTGAAAGTTTTATTGACCATGTTTTTAAGTTTGTGGATGTCTCTTTCCTCTTAACATGGCATGACATGATGGTATTACATGGTAAAACTGGAAAAACTCAATGTTTATGATGATATTATTGAAGTCATAATTAAAGCACTTCTAAAACACTTCTGTCCCTGTAATGTTGGAAGTTCTTTTGTGTAATGTATTAGAGATCCGGTACTCTTTAATCACCTTAGTCTTGGTAATACACCGTGTTGTCAGGTTTGTGTGTTGTGTGTGGCCATGTACCATTAAACACACTCGTCCTTATAATGTTGGATAGTGCAGTTGTGTAATGTATTGGAGATCTAGTACTCTTAAATCACCTTGGTCTTGGTAATACACCATATGGTCAGGTTTGTGTGTTGTGTGTGGGCATGTACCATTAAACACACTCGTCCTTATAATGTTGGATAGTGCAGTTGTGTAATGTATTGGAGATCTAGTACTCTTAAATCACCTTAGTCTTGGTAATACACCATATGGTCAGGTTTGTGTGTTGTGTGTGGTCATGTGCCTGTAAAACACATATGTCCCTGTAATCCACTGAAATGACATATTTTGTGTATTGTAAAATCAGTGTCCTCATAATCCGGTCGGGCCCCAAAAATCACAATTATGTCATAGGCGGGAACATTTTAGGATGGGCGGGAATGTCCTTGTGTACCACCAAAATATCATGTTGTCATATTTTCTGTTCTGTTGTGTGTATAGAACATTTGAAGTCAGATTTGTGATCTGCAGACTAAAAAAAAATTTTTGATAGTTTTATCATCACTGTAGGGCATTGGGAAAGGTGTGTCCCCTTATACCACCACCAAACTTGTTTGGGCATCAATGTCCTTCTATACCACAAAAACAAGTATGTGTGTGTGTGTGTGTGTGTGTGTGTGTGTGTGTGTGTGTGAATACATCTAAACTTCAGATGCAGCTTCTGCGTTTCCTCTTTAGATTAATTTAGTTACTGATTTGATTGGTAACAGCCCTATTGTGTCTAATTATTCTAATTGAATTTGATAAAATATAAGAATTTGACACAAAAGATGATGAATACATGTAATTAGGTTAGACAAAAATGGCTTTATAAAGGTAAAATATGCTCATAAAAGGTAAAAATCAATTTAAAGATGATTTCTGTCTCTGCTGTGAACAGAATATGAAGAATATTGAGTCTCGTGACTGAAGGTACAAACACGTTGTAACATTGCGTAACATTTCTCAGTGTTCATTCTTCACGTTCACTTTAAACCCACATAGCGGGAATGTCTGGAATGTTCCCAAGCTAAACACGTCTCAGTCTGAAACCGCTTGGAAGCTGAAAGTCGTCCTTTCTCTCGGCCAAAACAAACTGAGCTAGAAAAAGGAAACAATGATTCCAGTGCCAAAGAAGGTCTGGCGCTTTTGTTTGGCTCGGTTGTGGCATAAACGCTCTTTTGTCCACAGTGGATCCCTGGCGTGTGTCCCGCAGGGGCTGATGGGACGGATTCCAGCGCTGGTTTGTGTGAGATAATCAGATATAGAGCCTGAAGTAAAGATCGTGTTGAATCAGCAGTTTAGATGCATACGGCTGGATGTACAATAGACTTCATCCTCCTGCATGTTAAAGGGATGCTTCAGGATTTAGCATTAAGCTTTGTATCAGTAGAAAACCTGTAGTATTTTCAAATTACCGTACTTCCCTTCCTCATGAAAAAATCCTCAGATGAAGCAAAAATCATAATTTTACGTCATCGGAGGATTTTTTTGTCTAGAGGCGAGAGACTACAGCCAGTAGGAGGTGCTAGATCTGCATGTTCTCAGCTCGCCCATAGAGGATCTCACTCACAGAATGTACAAATAGTGTCAGCCATCTTTTATTTGGAAGCTAAGCTAACGGGCTCTTGTTCTGTGGAGAAAGCGGAGTAGTAGCGGTTACATCCTCTTTTTCCCGGACATGTCCGGCCGTCGAGATCGTCCAAAATGGATCCTTGACTTCTTAAAGAGATACTTCACCGCTGTAAAGATGAATGTGTGTTTAAAATGGGTCATTTATGTAGTAGAAATGTGAAATTATTTTTGAATTTGGAGCCTTCTAGACTGAGAAAAGCCAGAAAATGTATTTGTGGCTCATGTGGATGAAAGACAACAACTCCCAGAATGCACTTGCTTCGCTGCCCTACGAGGCCACGCCCAAGCCACGCCTTCCGGTTACAGCGCAGTTAAACAACAAGGCTAGGCTACTAGTGAGTCTTCGTGAGTCTTCCCGGGATTTCGAGATCGTCCAAAATGTCCGTGATTCGGCTTTTGCGTTCTGCAGCCGCCGTTCATTGTTCACACACACACCTTTTGTTTCAATCTAACTGAACTCATCCCGATCGGTGAATCTGAATGTAGTGTTTACATGAACGCTAAACAAGTGATGGGTTAATGTGCGTTTTAACATTGCTAAGAATATTCCCGCTCCTCCGTGAGAGATACGAGACCGGTGCGTCTCACAGGCGCCGCTTATCAGTAATCCCGCCGTTCTCCCGCGGCCGTCAGCCTCGTCCCGCTCGCCGCAGTAAACATGAGGAACGGCGACTGTAGACGCAAAAGCCGAATCTTGGGCGATCTCGAAATCCCGGGCAGACTCACGGAGACTCACTAGTAGCCTAGCCTTGTTGTTTAACTGCGCTGTTACCGGGAGGCGTGGCTTGGGAGTGGCCTCGTAGGGCAGTGAAGCAAGTGCATTCTGGGAGTTGTTGTCTTTCATCCACATCAGCCACAAATACATTTTCTGGCTTTTCTCGGTCTAGAAGGCTCCAAATTCAAAAATAATTTCACTTTTCTACTACATAAATGACCCATTTTAAATACACATTCCTCTTTACAGCGGTGAAGTATCTCTTTAAGAAGTCAAGGATCATTCTGAAATACTCTTGCTTTTCTCTTTTAAGCCGCTGATTTGGAAAATGAAGTTGTCTAAACATTGAGAAAATCTGCTTTAAAGTTGTGCATTTATGTTCACGATTGTGCTGCATTCACTCACAAAAATACATGTTTTATATATTTACGGTAGGACATTTACTAAATATCTTCATGGAACATGATCTTAATATCCTCATGATTTTTGGCATAAAAGAAAAATGGATAATTTTGACCCATACAGTGTATAGTTGCTATTGCCACAGATATACCCGTGCGGCTCCAGACTGGTGCTGTGCTCCAGGGTCACATATTATTATAATGTAAATAATCTGTTTTCTATGTGAATAATAAACAAAAAAGTAAACTATAATTTATTCCTGTGACCAAAGCTGAATTTATCATCATTACTCCAGTCTTCAGTGTCACATGATCCTTCAGAAATCAGGATAATATGATGATCTGATGCTCAAGACACATTTTTGTGTTGAAAACAGTTCATATTTTTGTGGAAACTGATACATTTGTATTTTTCAGGATTCTTTGATGAATAGAAAGTTCTAAAAAGAACCGCATTTATTTGAAATAGAATCTTTTGTAACATTATACTGTCACTTTTGATCAATTTAATGTGTCCTTGCTTTTCTCCTCCTGACCACAAACTTTTGAACAGTATAAAGTTGCTCAATTTAAATGTGTTTTATTTGTCACAAATAAAGTGCCCGCCTCCACTCACTCGTTGACGATCACACGTTGATCTGATTGGTTGCAAGGTCTTTGGTTTTAAAAATTAAACAAACGTATAAAAAGGTTGAGATTGCTTTAACTTATCAAAATAAGTTAAAGGGTTAGTTCACCCAAAAATGAAAATAATGTCATTAATGACTCACCCTTGTGTCGTTCTAAGCCCGTAAGACCTCCGTTCATCTCCGGAACACAGTTTAAGATATTTTAGATTTAGTCCGAGAGATTTCTGTCCCTCCATTGAAACTGTATATACAGTATACTGTCCATGTCCATAAAGGTAATATAAACATCATCACAGTAGTCCATGTGACATCAGTGGGTTAGTTAGAAGTTTTTGAAGCATCGAAAATACTTTTTGGTCCAAAAATAACACAAAATAAGACTTTATTCAGCATTTGTATTCTCTCCCGGGTCTGTTGTCAATCCTTCACAGTGACGCTGATGGCGTAAGACGCTGATGACGTGTTATCTGGTGCGCCCGAGCTTCATTTATAGACTGAGGGAAACGCACGCTGTAAAAGTGTCTCATCCGCGACATGCACACTTACGCACCATTAAAAAAATGATATCCACGCAAACAATGTAGAATAGCTTGAATATAGCGTGCGTCTCCCTCAGACTGTAAACAAAGCTCGGGCGCACCAGATAACACGTCATCAGCGTCTTACGTCAGCAGCGTCACTGCGGAGTCCTGAACGCAGATTCACAACAGAACCGGGAGAGAATACAATGCTGAATAAAGTCTTATTTTGTGTTATTTTTGGACCAAAAAGTATTTTCGATGCTTCAAAAACTTCTAACTAACCCACTGATGTCACATGGACTACTTTGATGATGTTTATATTACCTTTATGGACATCGACAGTATACTGTATATACAGCTTCAATGGAGGGACAGAAATCTCTCGGACTAAATCTAAAATATCTTAAACTGTGTTCTGAAGATGAACGGAGGTCTTACGGGCTTAGAACGACATGAGGGCGAGTCATTAATGACTTTATTTTCATTTTTGGGTGAACTAACCCTTTAAGCAATGTAAAGCATATATTGTCATAACTTAGGCTATTATTCATATAATTGTCAGTGTACATGACTCTATAGCAGTCTGACCTTCCCCATCGACGTCAGTCTGCGAGATGATTGAAATATCTCAGTGTCGTTCTGAGAGATTCCTGCGCTGTTCAGTTTATGGGTGTGTTTTCAGATTTCACCCGGCATGTACTGGCCATCGGGACTACTGGGACATTCCCGGTGGGCCTACATGATTTTTGGGCCGATGCATCTCATATAATATTTTTTTTTTTTTACTTAAAGGTTGGGTAGGTAAGAATTGTCTAAAGAACTTTTTTTCAAATTGGCTTAAACTGTCTTTATATACCAATACATAATTAAAATGTAAGTACTTTGAAAAAGAGAGTATAAAGATTGAGTGACTATAGTGTATTTAATCTTCAGTAAACACAGCTCATTAATTCCTACCGGGACGAAACAAGTGATTGGCTAGCGCGACTGTCACTCTCCGTCGCCATGACTACCGCCGCTATTACTGGCTCCGCCCACGCGCGCACAGTTGCGCACCCGTTTTTAGGCGGGAGTGAATGGAATTAATGAGCTGTGTTTATTGAAGATTAAATACACTAGAGTCACTCAGTTTTTTATACTCTCTATTTCAGAGTACTTGCATTTTAATTATGTATTGATATATAAAGACAGTTTAAACACATTTGAATAAAAGTTTTTTTTAGACAATTCTGACCTACCCAACCTTTAATAGCCGATAAAACTCGTACATCGTCATCGGCGGCCCATTTGTTTTGCTTAATTGGCGTCGCTGGGTTAGTGCCGGTGTAATGCATTGGTCAAAAAAAGCCAGCGTTAGTTTTTTTTCCGGACACACCGGCCCATTGGTTCTTTTCTTGATTGACACTGGGCTAGGCCAATCACATCTTTAAACACCTCCCCCTTTGGTTCTGTGTCAGTGTGTATCTTTCAAAATAGTCAGAAAGATGGAGAAAAAAACGCAAGGAATGTGCAGAGAAATAGTGTAAAAAATAGATACAGGACGCTGTAAAATGTGTCAAAATATATGTTGTGATGATATACATGATATACATGCCACCGACCCACAGCTTTACCAAAGATCCTGTGGGAAACACTGCTATTGCTATGCCAATGCAGCTTATAGCTTGTTTTTGGATGCATCACTGTGGAGTATAGTTCAATTGTATTAATAAATGACAATTTTGTACTTATATCATCTGTTAACTCTCACTCGTTCCTACTCGCTCATTACATGGCTTTAGTGGTTTTAAGGAATTGGAGTTGAACAAAAACACATTCACGGACGTGCAAAGATGGGTGGTGTCTGGTGGATATGTAGTGGGCCAGTCTGGGCCAAAATGGCTGAATTTTTGTCTCAGTCCAGCTTTCACCACATATATTTAATATATGCCTCAACTGGCATTATAATTATACGTTAAGACGAGGCTTTAATGTTCAGCGTTACACTGTAAATACTGAAGAAACAGTGAGTCAGTGCCATGATCATTAATCAGAAACTGGTCTAAACCTGCGTGAAGAAAGATGTTGTGCGAGTCTGAACTGATCATCCGTCGCACTGCATTCAAGAACATGTTGAGATGTATAGTTTTATTCTTTCTTCCTGCTTTAATTTCCTCTAAATATGTGCATTTCTGGTAGAGACTCCGACCTTCCTGCGTCTTTAAGTCTAGTTTTGATGTCTTGCTCAATATGAGTGTGAATTATTTCTTAAAGATATTATATTCATCTCTCTTTTAGTGTGTAATGTTGCAGTTTGATCATTAAAAAGCTCCAGTTCTTCTCTATATCAGTGTCAGTGTTTCTGAACTCCTGAAACGCCTCCATTTTGTCTCGAGTTTCTTCCGGGAACGAACACGTCAAAATATTCCTCATTTAAATAATTAATGCGCAGAATAAAGGGGCGGGGCCTGGTAGAGTTAGTTAGTAGTGTGTTAAACTGGCGGTTATGGGAAGGGGCGGGACATTTCCCTAACACGCTCAAAGCGCTTGACCAATCACAACACACTGCTCCAGCCGACCAATCAGAGCACAGTGTGCTTTTCAGAAGGAGGGGCTTCATAGAGACAGGAAGTAAACAGAGCGTTACTGACAGACTGGGAAGAGAGGAGCCGCAACGTATCCTCTATAAACGAGCATCTTTATTTATCATGTGTCTTGATGCTTACTAGAAGTTGCTTAATATGTTCGACCAGCACCAAATGTAGAGTAATGACTCCTTTCTAGCATAGATTATGCTGTTTATAAAATCATCACAATATTAATTTCTTTAATGGGGAAGAAAATGCATTGCACATGTTTGTTTGACCTTGAGAATAAATATAAACAATCCCAAATTCTGTGTTTTTCTGGATTCTGTGTTTTATGTTTCAACACAAATCAGCAAAAATTTGCCTATTTAATTAAAACAGATGAATTTTCTATTGTTATTATTAAATAAGGTGCTGAGCAACAGAACTTGCATATTATGTACATTAAAATGGATGAAAAAAATGATAGGATATTCCTTATAATAATAATAATAATTTATTAAAAATTACATTATTCATGTTTTGACCGCCCTATAGTTGGGTCACATAAATATTAAATTATTTGTATATATTCAATTTTTTACATACATATAACCATTTCCGTTTACGTGTAATATAATTTTTATGTAAATGACTTTAATGTATTATAATGAGTTTTCTGAACTCTGAGTGGCAGTTGATAGAGTAGAGTTACCATGACGACTGCATCCTCAGACAACAACACAGAGGATGAAAACAAAAACCTTGCATCACAATAAGTTGTGATTGTCAAAACATTTGGTAACTTATTTTTATTAAGTTTACTGACAACATGTTACAATGTTTAGCTGGATGGTTACAATTACTGGCAGGTAACTGTATTTATTATTGCTTGACATCTTGATTCAATGTCGATTCATTTAGATAATTATTAGTTACAGTAGATAACAGTTACATGTTGCTCAGCACCTTATTTAATAACAATAATAAATAAATGTAATGTTTTAATACATTTTATTATTATTATTATTGTTAATGTAATGTTTTAATTTATTATTATTAATGTTTTAATCAATTATTATTAGTATAAGAAATATCACAAAAGCAAGATATTTTTACCAAGACATTTTAATGCATACATTATGCAAATTCTGTTGCTCATCACCTTACTTAATAATAAATAAATAAATGTAATCTTTTAATAAAATGTATTATTATTATTTATATGTACTTTGTGCTATACAATACTATACAATATTTTCGTCATAATCTTTTATTTTGGTGGTAAGAGCTTTGAGTTTCTGTGTGCATCCAGATGAAAGTATTCTTGTTATTGTCTGTCTAATTGTTTCTGTTTTTTGTCTCCTCAGCAGCGTCCTCTCTCTTCATCATCATCATCTTCATCATCATGTCTGGGAAGTCTGACGGCGGGAAGTCTGACGGCGTGCAGAAGAAGTGGTTGGCTGTGAGGGGTCGACTGGGCTCGTCTCAGGACTCGGACGGCTCTCAGGAGGCTAACCTGGAGAACGCTGAGGCCGAGCTGTGCATTCGTCTCCTGCAGGTGCCCAGCGTGGTCAACTACACCGGCCTGAAGAAGCGTCTGGAGAAGAGTGACCAGGCCTGGATGGGTCAGTTCCTGGAGCTGTCGGGCCTGGACCTGCTTCTGGAGGCGCTGGACCGGCTGTCGGGTCGCGGATGCTCTCGGATCGCAGACGCTCTTCTGCAGCTCACGTGTGTTAGCTGTGTGAGGGCCGTCATGAACTCGTCCGCTGGGATTCACTTCATCATGGATAACGAGGGATACGTGCGCAAGCTGTCTCAGGGTATATATAGCCACTCACTGTCTTCACCTTGATTCAGGAATTTCGGTAACACTTTACAATAAGGTTCATTAGTGAACTATCTTAGTTAAAGGGATAGTTCACCCAAAAATTTAAATTAGCCCATGATTTACTCTACCCTCACGTCATCCTAGGTGTATATGACATTCTTCTTTCAGACGAATAAAAGTGCATCTATCCATGATAAAAGTGCATCTATCCCTGATAAAAGTGCATCTATCCATCATAAAAGTGCATCTATCCATGATAAAAGTGCATCTATCCATGATAAAAGTGCATCTATCCATGATAAAAGTGCATCTATCCCTGATAAAAGTTGATCTATCCATGATAAAAGTGCATCTATCCATCATAAAAGTGCATCTATCCATCATAAAAGTGCATCTATCCATGATAAGTGCATCTATCCATGATAAAAGTTGATCTATCCATGATAAAAGTGCATCTATCCATCATAAAAGTGCATCTATCCATCATAAAAGTGCATCTATCCATGATAAGTGCATCTATATATCATACAAGTTGATCTATCCATCATAAAAGTGCATCTATCCATCATAAAAGTTGATCTATCCATCATAAAAGTGCATCTATCCATGATAAAAGTGCATCTATCCATAATAAAAGTGCATCTATCCATCATAAAAGTGCATCTGTACATCATAAAAGTGCATCTATCCATCATAAAAGTTGATCTATCCATGATAAAAGTGCATCTATCCATCATAAAAGTTCATCTATCCATCATAAAAGTGGATCTATCCATCATAAAAGTGGATCTATCCATCATAAAAGTGCATTATCCATCATAAAAGTGCATCTATACATCATAAAAGTGCATCTATCCATCATAAAAGTGCATCTATACATCATAAAAGTGCATCTATACATCATAAAAGTGCATCTATACATCATAAAAGTGGATCTATCCATGATAAAAGTTCATCTGTACATCATAAAAGTGCATCTATACATCATAAAAGTGCATCTATACATCATAAAAGTGGATCTATCCATCATAAAAGTTCATCTATACATCATAAAGGTGGATCTATCCATGATAAAAGTTAATCTATACATCATAAAAGTGGATCTGTCCATCATAAAAGTGCATCTATCCATCATAAAAGTGCATCTATCCATCATAAAAGTGCATCTATCCATCATAAAAGTGCATCTATCCATGATAAAAGTTGATCTGTCCATCATAAAAGTGCATCTATCCATGATAAAAGTGCATCTATCCATCATAAAAGTGCATTATCCATCATAAAAGTGCCATCATAAAAGTGTCCATCATAAAAGTGCATCCATCATAAAAGTGCATCATAAAAGTGCATCCATCATAAAAGTGTTAAATATGAATATTTTTCTTACACAAATGCATCGCAGGACATTTTTAAAGAAAACTCTTAATGTATTCCTCTGAAAGAAGAATTTCACGTACACCTAGGAAGACTTGAGGGTGAGTAAATCATGGGCTAATTTTTGGGTGAACTATCCCTTTAACATGAACTAAAAAAAAATTAGAGATCAACCGATTATTAGAGATCAACCGATATTGATTTTTTTTTTATGACTGGTACCAATTATTTGCATGTTTATTTGCCCGATAACCGATATATGGAACCGATATTTATTTGTGTTTTTTACAATTATAACAACAGCACTGAACTGAACACTTTTTAAATACTGTAATTCCTTCAATTTCACTTCCTAATTGCATACAAACAAAACACACTTTTAAATCAATAAATTGAGTCTGAAAGAGTGCAAAAATCAAATATATAGTGCACTGTCAGTAGTGTTTTTTAAATAAAAACTTGAATCGGGTAAACAAACAGGTAACGAGTACAGCATGTAAAAGTTATTCTAACAAAGAACAATAAACCAAAAGCATTCTCAAAACACCCACAAGATGGCGGCGTTTATCGGTGAAACCGATATTATAAAACCGATTATCGGTAGATCTCTTATTTTTATCAAGTAAATGTAAGAATAACTGGAAAAAAATCATTTTTTAGAGTATCAAATATGATCATCAGGCTTTTGAGGAGAGTGTGGGCCACTGAAAAAGGAGGGCCGTTGATATTTATTTTACAGTAGTCATAAATATATATAAAATATAAAGTCATTTATTTTTCTAGCTGTGATTTCACAATTTGCCCCATAGATGGTTAGCAACATGTAGGAACAGGTCAAAGGAATAATTCACCCAAAAATCTTCACTCTTCTCTCTTCTAATATGCAAGAGTTGCTAAACGTCTCCACCTGTCGAGCTGTGGCTTTAAAACTGTGCGGCGACTCAAGATCAATTCAGAAAACACACATTCCTACACAGCAGTATCTGCGTTGCTCAACGTTCACACCCATCACATGCTTCAGCTGTGTTTTTATCCATCGCAAGTGCAAAGTTCATGTTACATCCCCCAAAAATAAGCAGCTAACACTTCCCAAACGTGGAGAGGGAGAAGATGATGGTGGAGGAAGCTACAAACCCTGTGTGTCCTCTCCCTGCAGCTTTAGACACGTCCAACACCATGGTGAAGAAGCAGGTGTTCGAGCTGCTGGCGGCCCTCAGCATGTTCTCCTCCGAGGGACACCGGCTCGCCTTAGACGCTCTGGACCATTACAAGGCAAGTGATGATCTTCTGTGAGACTGAGGCTTGATGTCAGCGGCCGGCTAGACTTAAACCGTATCACATTTTTTCACAGTTTGGTCTAATTTGACACTAAAAAGTAAGACTGGTCGCCCCTTGACTAACCGGTAGTTGGTCATATTAGTACTAAAGACACAGTCTTGACATATTGGCTATGTTTATTGACTGGCCCTCAGGTCAGAAACAGTCTTGTGTTGTGTCTGGTGTTGACATGTGTCTCGGGCCGGCTCAAATACAGCTCAGAAGAGAGAGATTTCCTCACTCAATATATCAGTGTGTGAGGAACAGTACAATGTTACTTTAAATACACTTCAGAATGAGCAAAAAACTCTGCCTTGTTTACATCCACTTGAGTGATAGAAGATTTTAAGTCTTGTTTTCTGAAGTCTTCATGTATAAAACAAGACAACAATATGTGCCAGCGGCTTAGAAACATAATCTTGTTGATTCTTCTGACCCTTTTGTTCTTGTTTTAAGCATTGTTTAAAACAAGACTTTCTCCAGTAAAAATGTATCTTCATTTAAGAAAGTTTAGACATTTGTGCTGGAAAACAAGACAAAAATACTAAGAAAATGCAGTGCAAAATTGTCTGTATTCTCAGAAAACGTTTTTTGTGTGTGTTTTTTTTCACTTGAGACGCGAAATGACGAGATATTTAGTCTTGTTTTTGGAAAAAATTATTAAAAATGAAGTGAGTTTAACCTTTAAACCAGAAATATATGCCAATGGGATCAAAAAAATAAAAAGTATATTTTTCTGACCCCTATTGGAGGATATTTGTTCTGGTTTTAAGCACAAACTTACTATATTTTGATGATTTATCTTGTCATTTTGCTTCTCAAGTAAATGTATCTTAATTTAAGAATGTTTCGATATTTGTGCTGTAAAACAAGGCAAGGATACTCGGCAAGAGCACGTTTCATTTCTTCTTGTACTTGAGCAGCTGAATGATTCTCTCTTCAGAGGAGCCGGTCTTCTGATGTTAGCTTTAGCAGAGGTTTAAAGTTAAGAGTGTGTGTGTGTGATGTGTGCGGTGATGTGAGACAGCATTGTGTGTTTCTGACAGTCTGTGAAGACGCAGCAGTATCGGTTCAGCGTGATTATGAACGAACTACGAGCCACTGATAACGTGCCCTACACGGTGACCCTTCTGAGCGTCATAAACGCCCTGATCTTCAGCGCCGACGACCTGCGGCAGAGAGACAAGATGCGCAAGGAGTTTATCGGTACATTACACTAAATACTACAGACTACTCCGTATAATACAGTTCTCTACAAATGTTTCAAATCGAATGTGAGGCTTTTATTAACTGTATACTGCAGAACAAGTATGAGTAGAAGAATGCTATTTAAACCCTAATATTACAGAATACTAGCATACTACTTACTGCACAGTGTACTGAATATTTATTTTAAAAAATAGCTTGTGAAACTGCATGCAATATGCGATGCTAGCTACATCGTCACATTTAATTTAATGTTAATTTAGAGTTAAATAAATGTTTTTTTATTATCTAAATTGCAGTCGGATCACTGAACGAATAAAGTGTGTTAAAATTGTTGCTGATTGTATATTGAGCATTTCAACTAAACTGAATAGGTATTCGTGTGCAACTTATTGTGCACGATATACATATTGCATACTGCAAATATAATACGAGTAGTATAGAATATTGCTATTTATAACACAGCCTAATAACCCTAATATTATAGCAGACTACTTATTGCACTTGTGCATTGTACTACATGCTGCCTGTTATTTATTAAACATGGCATGTTAAACGTCATGCAGTTAGCATGCATTCAGACAGTAGTATGCTACATTTATTATATTGCACATTTTGGGTGTGCAACAAGATATTGCATACTGCAAAACTATATGATTGATTAGTATAGATGAGTGCTATTTATAACCCACCCTATAACCCTAATATTGTAGAATGCTAGCATACTAACTGCACAGTAGACACTGAATGCTGACTAATTGTCTTAAAAATAGCATTTGCATGCATTCAGACAGTAGTATGCTACATTTATTATATTGCACATTTTGGGTGTGCAAGTTATTGTGCACGGTATACATATTGCATACTGCAAAAATAGTATGAGTAGTGTAGAAGAATGCTGTTTAGAACACAGCCCTATAACCCTAATATTGTAGCATACTAGCATACTACTTACTGCAGTGTACACTGAATGCTGCCTGTTATTTATTTAAAAATAGCATAACCGCATGCAATATCCATGCATTCAGACAGTAGTATGCCACATTTATTATATTACCTATTGTGCACGATATATGCATACTGCAAAAATAGTATGCAGTAGCAAACAGAAGTGATCAAGTCTTAATTGTGTTCACCTGTTTATTACATAAGCTCCGCCTCCAGTCTTGTGTGTTAACACAACTCAGGTCTGAGCTTTCCAACACAGAGCTTTAGATGTTTGTGAGCATTATTTATGGATACTACATTTATTCTCGGTCACCAGGATTGCAACTGCTTCACATACTGCCAAAGCTCAGGTGAGTTTCATTTCAATTCATTTAAATGTGCAATTTAAACATGAAATAAAACTCAAGTTCATGTGGAAATGTTATAGCACAGTGCATGGTGTGTGTGTTTTATAGAGAAGAAGACGATGAAGACTTGATCATCCAGTGTGAGGCGTTTGAAGAGGCCATGGCTGAGGATGAGGACGAGCTCCTGAGGCTCTACGGAGGAATCGACATGAGCAACCATCAAGAAGTGTTCACCTCTCTCTTTAATAAGGTGAGCACTGCGTTTATGGTAACTCTCACTGGTGTCTCTGGAAGCCACACCTGGACCAGTAACGTGTGTGTGTGTGTGTGTGTGTGTGTGTGTGTGTGTGTGTCGCAGGTGAGCAGTTTCCCGTCCTCGGTCCAGCTGTTGTCTATAACGCAGGCGCTGCTGCTCCTGGCTCCCGAGCGAGTGGATATCTGGCAGGCGCTGGAGGCGCTGGTGAACCGGGCCACACTGATCGCTCAGAGCTGTGAGTTTCCCATGACGCACGCTTCACTGTTTCTCAGGGAAAACTCGGACCTGGTGATCGTAGTCTTTGAGTTTGGCCCGTTTATTTGCTTGAATTGTGCTCACAGTTATATATATATATATGAGGCATGTCTCTAGGTTTGATCAGAAATGTCATTATTGATATTAAATCAGTCTCAGCTGTAGAAATATTGTGGGTTGGCTGTTGTTATCACAGCTCTTTTGCTTGCATATTTACATTTACTTTTTATTTACTTGCTTATTTACTTGTTTTGAATTATACTGTATATTTATCTACTTTTGCACTTCCTTGTATATTTACTTACAGATTTACCTACTTGCAAAATTAACTTTCTTATTTACTTGCCTATTTACATATAAACTTACTTATTTACGTATACATGCACTTACTTTTAAGTTATATTTACATTTATTTTTCAAATTTTTTTCTTTACTTATTTAATTACTTATCAATTTACATATTGATTTACTTACTCAATTTGTTTACATGCATATATAAATTATTTAATGACTTGCTTATTTAAATTGACTTTTGTGCATTTACTTATTTGCATATTAATTTACTTGCCTATTTACTTATACATTTACACACATTAGTTTGTTTACTTGCTAATTTACTTGTTTACATATTTATTTACTTATTAATTTGCTTATTTACATATAGATTTACTTATTTATTTACTTAACATATATTCATTTATTTACTTATATATTTATACACATTAGTTTGTTTACTTGCTAATTTGCTTATTTACTTATTTATTTACTTAACCTTCATTTACTTATATATTAACATATACATTTAGTTGATTATTTACTTGCTTGTTTACTTAATTTCCTCATGTATTTGTTATTTATTTTTCGTAAGTCTGTTGTTGTGTTGTCTATGGAGACTTCACATTGGCCAGTGTTGTGCTGATGAGATTGTTGCTCTCTGTATTTTATTTACTTATATATTTATACACATTAGTTTGTTTACTTGCTAATTTACTTGTTTACATATTTATTTACTTATTAATTTGCTTATTTACATATAGATTTACTTATTTATTTACTTAACATATTCTTTTATTTACTTATATATTTACATATACATTTAGTTAATTATTTATTTACTTCTTCATGTGCTTATTTACATATAGATTTATTTATTTACTTAACATATTCTTTTATTTACTTATGCATTAACATATACATTTAGTTGATTATTTATTTACTTGTTTACTTAATTTCCTCATGTATTTATTAATTATGTATTTTTTGTAAGTCTTTGTTGTTGTTTTTTTTCTCGTATTTTCGTAAGCTTTTTGTCTATGGAGACTTCACATTGGCCGGTGTTGTGCTGATGAGATTGTTGTTCTCTGTGTTCAGCTGAGATGGATTCGTATGAGAAGATTCTGCAGCGTCTCGTCTTCACGAAGGAAGCGCCCAAAGCTTCTCCTGAGGTTAGCGGTTACAAGAGAAGGGAATCAAGCCGTTCAGACTGAGGCCAAAGACGAGAAACTGGAATGTTCTTGCAGATCCACCAACAACCAAGAACCACAGCGCACCCCCACAAAGAGCGTATCTACTCCTCCACCATCACCTCCAGTCCCAGTGCCTCTCAAAACAGGAGCTGGACCTCCTCCACCTCCTCCTCCACCTCCACCTCCACCTTTACCAGGACTCGGGATGCTTCCAACTCCATCACCTCCACCTTTACCAGGATCACGGATGCTGCCGCCTCCACCACCTCCTCTTCCAGGAATGGCTTCTGTAGGTCCTCCACCTCCTCCACCTTTACCTGGATCAGGGATGATTCCTCCTCCTCCACCTTTACCTGGTATGGGTTCTGTCGGTCCTCCACCACCTCCACCTTTACCTGGTATGGGTGCGCCTCCTCCTCCTCCTCCTGGTATGAGCGACGTGATCGTGGCGCAGACGTTTAATCCGATTGGTCAGTACTACAGCGCGCCGGTGAAGAGCGGCCCTCACCCGTCCCTCAGGATGAAGAAGCTCAACTGGCAGAAACTCAACTCCAGAGCGCTTAGTGGTGAGACCTGCATATCTGGGAGAAAACCCAACGGGTCTGGGTTTGACTGGAGCGCGTGAGCTGAACAAATGCATTGCTTAATTTAAATGTATAATGCAATAGCCAGGGTTATTTTTGTGAACTAATGCGATTTAAATAACACTGCTAATAGCCAGACTTATGATTATCAGGATCAGTAAAAGATCCAGTTTGCAGCTTATTTTGGCCAATAACAGCATATTTAGACAAGAATAGATCTGTACAGCGACCAACCTCTGTTTGATGGGTTTTTAATGGGCCGTTTTAGGAGCAGAATTAGTTTAGTACCTAGAGTTAGTAATAATTGAGTTTGATGTTGCCGTACAGTCAACACGGAAGAAATTAGCAGAAATACGTGTTTACATAATGTGTTTGTGTTCTGTGTATAATTTTTTTTGTATGTATAAATGCACACGCTTGCATGTATCATTTTAAGGAAATGTTGTTTTTTATAAAGAAAATATTTATATAATATAAAATATATATATTTCTTAAATATATACATGCAATTTTTTCTTGAATATATTCATGCGTATGTCTGTGTGTACAGGTGAAAACTGGAAAAATTGGAATATGGTGCAAAAGTTCATTTATTTCAGTAATTCAACTTAAAAGGTGAAACTAATATATTATATAGACTCATTACATGCAAAGTGAGATATTTCAAGCCTTTATTTGTTATAATGTTGATGATTATGGCTTACAGATTATGAAAACCTTTTCACAATATTATAATTTTGAATTTGGGGTTTTCATAATCTGTAAGCCATAATCATCACAATTATAACAAATAAAGGCTTGAAATATCTCACTTTGCATGTAATGAGTCTATATAATATATTAGTTTCATCTTTTAAGTTGAATTACTGAAATAAATGAACGTTTGCACCATATTCTCATTTTCCAGTTTCACCTGTATAGATATATATAGATAAAGATATATAATATAGATAAATATATATATGCGCAAAATAGTTACAGTAAACGCACACATATTATGTAAACACATACTTTTATTTTGGATGCAATTAATCGTCGCCCCGGCACTAATTTATTTACAATTTCTGCCTGTCCAAAAGTTCTGATTATTTCAGAGTTTACATTTTTGCTCATGGGTGATTTACCTGCCTCTAGCAAACTCTGAATATATTTCAAAGATCAAGTCCAGTGATTGATATTTCTCTTGTATAGCACCATAAAATCAGACTGATGCGGTCAATCAGCTCTTGCCGTGTGTGTGTGTGTGTGTGTGTGAGAGCAATACAGTTGATGTGTCTGTACACTAGGCTGTAAGCTGGTTTGCACATGTCTGAGTGTGTGTGTTTGTTTTTCATTCTTCAAAGTAGACGGTCCTTCAATGTGGGCGTCCGACCCGAGTGAGTCGCCCCTGGAGCCGAACTACAGCAGCATTGAGCAGCTCTTCTGTCTGCCGGTGGCTGAGCCCAAAGACAAGAGCCTGGCCGGCCCGGTCAAGAAAGAACTAAAAGAGGTTTGATTTCTAATACAAATGCTTCTCGCATAGTAGAGCGCAGGTCACGAGTTCATTTCACAGGGGATGCATGATATTTTTCCAGTCACATTGGATGAAAACACCTACCAAATGCATTCACTGGTGGTTTAAATGTTTTTTAAAATGTCTCTTCCGCTCACCAAGGGCTGCATTTATTTGATCAAAAATACAGTAAAATATTATTCCAATGTAAATCATCAGTTTTCTATGTGAATATACAGTAAAGTGTAATTTATTCCTGTGATCAAAGCTGAATGTTCAGCATCATTACTCCAGTCTTCAGAGTCACATGATCCTCCAGAAATCAGGATAATATGATGATCTGATGCTCAAGACACATTTATGATTATCAATGTTGAAAACGGTTTTGTGAAAACTCAAATACATTTTATTTTTCAGGATTCCTTGATAAATAGAAAGATCAAAAGAACAGCATTTATTTTAAATATAATCTTTTATAACATTTATAAATGTCTTTACTGTCACTTTTGATTGATTTAATGTGTCCTTGATAAAGAAGAGTGTTGATTTCTTAACTTTCTTTTTTTTTTCTTACCCCTAAATGTTTGAATGGTAGTGCTTCACGTTTGTGACACTGGAGTAATGATGCTGAGAATTCAGCTTTGATCACAGGAATAAATCAGTTTACAATATATTCACATAGAAAACAGCTGATTTACATTGGAATAATATTAGTTTTATTGTATTTTTGATCAAATAAATGCACCCTTGGTCCAGTTCATGAGTCAAGTCATCTTCATTTATACAGCGCTTTTAACAATGTAGATTGTTTCAAAGCTGCTTTACAGAGATAAACGGATAATTTAAGGTAACAGATTGTTTTGGCTTTATAGCGGTTCTTGAATAATGTTATTTTCCAGCTAAAGTTAGTTTTGATTGATTCACTTCCGTCGCAACAATCATTAGTTGTTAAATTAGAGACCGCTAAGACGACATCGTTCTCTCTACAGACTTTAAAACTGAACCTGTGAGAAACACTGATGGCGCTCGCGTGCGCATCAATAATTAATTCTATAGTTATGCGCGTTTGAATATATGTGCGCATGTTTGTAATTCCCTACAAACCAAGTCTTAAACTACTTGTCCTGCCTATAAATTTGATACAGAATTTTATTTTATTTTATCACTACGGGGAGATACGCGAAGGTCCTTCCTCAGATCTGGATCCGGCAGGCTGCGGGGAAAACCTCGGGATAAACAAAGACACTAAAATTAGCGTAGATGCCATTCTTCTTATGTAACGAGTACATCAGGATTTAAGGGAAGTGTTCCCAGTTCCGGCTGACCTAATCTATGCAGCCTAACATTGAGTTATAGAAGTCTATGATGTGTTATGGGAATGCTAGGTCAAAGAGATGTGTCTTTAATCTAGATTTTAATCATGAGCTGATTAAAAGCTAATAATTAAACCTTACAAATGTAAAACCAAAATAAATAACTTTTTATCTGCGTGTCATGTGACTTTTAACCAACATCAGAGAACCGTGAACTTGCGAGTGTGTCGTTAATTTACTGAAGTAATAACTCGATCTCATTTAAGTTAATATGAGCTCAAATGTTTTCAGCTGATGAACAAGTTTGTGAATCCCTGTTTTAGATTTAATCCTCACTGATGAAACGTTCACAATCAGAGCGGAAAACAAACTAAATAAATGGGGTCGATTTTAACGTCATGAAAAACATTCATCGATTTATTTTATTTTTTTCTCCGGTTTCTCAGATTTCCTTTATCGACTCCCAAGAAGAATCTGAACCTGAATATATTTCTGAAGCAGTTCAAGTGGTAAGATCAGGCGTTTCTGACTCGTCATTGGCGTGTGTTTCTGATGTTATTGTGGGCGGACGGACTCAAGATCTCTGATTCTCCTCCAACAGCTCGTATGAAGAGTTTGTGGCGATGCTGCAGAAAGGAGATTGTTCGAAATTTGACGTCGAGTCTTTGAAACAACTCGTGAAAACTGCTTCCGGAAAAACATGAGGTACTTCCCAATACAATGACAATTCACATTCATAGACCTTGATGCGAATGAAAACAAGGCTCACAATCTGTGTTTTCTGTCTTTTTGTCCACTGGGAATGTTTAAAGTGCCGCTATTATGCTATTTTTAAGACTCCTAGTTTGGTTTTAAAGTCTCCTACAACAGGGGCGAGTTGCAGAAACTGCTAAGACTAGTCTTAAGTTAGTCATCCAATTATTTTTCTTCAAGACTGTTCATAACTTTTTTAAGTTGGTTACATATACGTACATTGGGGTAATCAGTCTTACTGTTCGGTATCAAATTAGACCAAACTAACTGCTAGTTGGTCATACTAGATTAGATTAGATTAGCCTTTATTGTCTCCTGACGGAGAAATTCATCTTGGGCATTCGAGATAACAGATGCAACACAAAATACACAACATGATTTACCTACACACCACATTCCTCTTTTCTCTCAGTCTCTGAAACGCTTCCATCAAGGAGTCAGTCTCTCTAAGCTCCGCCTCTCTGAGAGCTGCTCTGCTGTGATTGGTCAGAAAGCAAACACATCATTATCATATCTGAATCTCAGCTCTTGATCACAGTGATACGAACAGTAAAGATGGCGTGGGTTTTACCGTTTTTGGATTTGCTTTGTCAGCAGAAAACAACGTCTTCTCGACATGAACAACACGAACCAAACTCTTACATTTTTTACATTTACATTTATTCATTTAGCAGACGCTTTGATCCAAAGCGACTTACAAATGAGAAACAATAGAAGCAATTAAACTAGCAGTAGGACAACAGTATGTAAGTGCTATGACCCTTCACAGTACAATCCAACGCTATTATTATTATTCTTTTCTATTTATTTATTTTTAGTTAGAATAGAGAAGAAAGTGTTAGTATTACTGGATCAAGTTTCTTAAAAATGGCTACGGACTCTTCCAGTCTCAGATACACTACAGTGTTTGAGGGCGGAGCCAAGAGACGCTTCTTATTTTTAGGAGACAAACTCCATTTATCTTTGATCATTTACATTCACAAACCGCTTCTTTACACACTACATGAAGGTCGAATCATCATAACCATAATAGGGCACTTTAATATATCTAATGATCAATTAACAGTACAACCCCCTGAGCTTCATTTGCATAATTTATACATGCAGTCCACCGTAGTCATGGTTAGTTGAGTATTTTGCATTTTTAACTATTTCTTCTTCTTCTCCAGATTGACAACTTAAAATCCTTTCAAGGAGATCCAGACAAACTGGCCAATGTGGACCGCTTTTACCTCTTATTGCTGGCGGTACCCTGGTAAAGTTTCATTAAAATCAACACATGCTGTGTTTCAAATTCACTTCCAGTATTATGCATGAGGCAGTTATTATTATGTTGGCTTGATTAATAAGCTGAGACTCGATTTATTTTTCTTCTAGAGCTTTAAAGCTACAACCACGTCAAAACTGAAGATATTTTATAATGGTGTTAGAAATTGTTTAAAATGAATTTAACACATGCTAGGAAGCTTATAAAGTTTTCAAACTTTCAGTCAAGCCAATATAAAAGTTTTTTCCTGACTAACTTTACCTTCTAGTTGAGACTTGAGTTTGTCTTTATTGAACGGTCAGTTACCAGCTGAGGATCGAGTGCATGTTACTGTGTGAGGAGACGCTGTCGGTGCTCGAAACCCTGAAGCCCAAGGTCGAGCTGGTGGAAGCGGCCTGTGAAAGTGAGTATTGTGTGTGTGTGTGTGTGTGTGTGTGCATAAACCAGCGGCGTGTGTGTGTGTGCATGCGTGTGTGTGTGAGGTCGTCTGCTGAAGATATTTAGGAGCAGAACATGCAAAAGGCTTAAATTTAAGAAATGAAGGCTCAAAAGACCATTAATATTCAGTAATATTATTGATTTGATTGCATCTTTTGATCAGATGAGAGCAGAAACTGAATTGATCTGAATAGTGAGTATTGTCTTCTGTAAAGATGCTTTACAGCTGAATTGAACTCGTTTCATAATTGATGAATTCTGCAACATTAACAGTTATTTTCCGGTTTATTAATGTGAAGCTGCTTTGACACATTCTGTGTTGTATAAAGCGCTTTAGAAATAAATGTGGTGACTGGACAAACATTCAGAATTTTTAATACAACAGTCAAGGTGCAGTTTATATTAACATCTCGAGATCTGAAACATACAGTGAGACCGTCATGCATCATATTTACACATGAGATGCTCTTACTAAATGTTGCATTTGTTAATAAGTTTGTCACACATTATTGTTTACAGTATTTCTAAGCGCACAGGATTAAAATGTGAAGTGTGTAAAATGTGAAGTGTGTGTCGTCCCCGCAGGTCTCAGGAAAAGTTCACTGCTGCCTAGTTTCTGCAAGCTCATCCTTGATGTGGGAAACTTCCTCAACTATGTAAGAAACGTTTAAAGTGCCCCACTCGTTCTGTTTCTAATAAATCTTCTCATGTCGTGTGTAATCGCGCTGTGTGAATGTAAAAGCTCTGCATATTGAGTTATTGTCTCAAAGTGTTTTTGAACTGAAACGAGTCGTCAGTAATTCCAGTCTCACTTCCTGCTGAACCCGCATAGGTTTGTAACTAATTAGCATAATGG
The DNA here is from genome assembly GCA_033366665.1 of Phoxinus dragarum. Lineage (NCBI taxonomy): Eukaryota > Metazoa > Chordata > Actinopteri > Cypriniformes > Leuciscidae > Phoxinus > Phoxinus dragarum. Next base: position 28,002 of record JARPMJ010002146.1, on the reverse strand, counting down.
CAGCCTCTGATCTTGATTGGCTGAGCAGCGTCCTCTTGGCTCCGCCCTCAAACACTGTAGTGTATCTGACACTCTGACTATCATGTCGAGAAGACGCTGTTTTCCACTTCGATGAGATTGATACGGTAAAACCCACGTCATCGTTACTGTTCGTATCACTGTGATCAAGAGCTGAGATTCAGATATGATAATGAGCGTTTTGCTTTCTGACCAATCACAGCAGAGCAGCTCTCAGAGAGGCGGAGCTTAGAGACTGAATCCTTGATGGAAGCGTTTCAGAGACTGAGGCTGTTTACATGGAAACGATCTGAAGAGAAAAGCAAAAGTGGCGTTGCGTTATCACTTTTTATTCTGCGTTTAGACGAGCGTTATGGGGGGAAATCTGCGTGCAAATGGTGACGCAAAAGTGTGTGAGATTGGATGTAGTGTGTACTCCAGGCGGCTAGGTGGCGATGTGGAGCACTGAGAGTGAAAGAGCCACTGACACAGTTCTTCATGTTTAATACGGTAAAGCCGCTGCTTTAACCCTCGGTGCTCTTCGCCTGTCGCTCAAATATGACAGATTTTTTTTTTTTTTTTTTTTTTTGTCAATGAATTAATGCTATATTTAGTTTGATAATGTTTTGTTATTTTCCTGTACTGGTGCACGCCTGTGACGTAAACATGTACGCGACGCCTTCACTGTAATGTTTTTACGTTTTCACCCGCGAGCGTTCTCGTGTAAACAGGGCCTGAGAGAAAAGAGCTGATGCTGCAGATATTATGAGGACATTAAAGTGTTTTTGATCTTGGATGCATGTGAACCTGTTGTAGGAGACTCTAAAAACAAAAGTTTAATGTTCATATAATTATTATTGCTCAGTTTATATTAGTATTAAATCTGAAGGTCATGCGTCAGTGATCGCCTGCATCTGTAGCCTTTGATTGAAATGTAAACTTGGAATGTGTTGGTCTCTGGGAAGCCGAGTCTGTGGCTGTAATCACCTTGGATACTCTTGTTTTCTCTATTTATTTTACAGTGTCTTAGTTCCTCATTTTGGGATTTATCTTTTTTTTTTCTCTCTCTTTGCCAGGGAAGTCACACAGGAAACGCTGAGGGATTCAAGATTAGTTCCCTGTTGAAACTCACTGAAACCAAAGCAAACAAGAGCCGCATCACCCTCTTGCATCACATCCTGGAGGTACAGCAGATGTAGAGAAATATGGTCTGTCCATTTAACGTGTTAGTTTAATTAGTTAAAGGAGAACTCCGGTCAATTTTAACATTGAGCTCAATTTTTAGTAAATTTGGAGTGCTGTCAATACAGAGAACAACGACAAAAATCGGTGTTGCCTACACTGTTTTATCCTATTTTTAAAATTTGCACCCTATTGACTTGAATGGGGCAAGTTTTAAACCTGCTTTTATCCTCTTATCATCCTTGATGTGTCATTACAAGTGCCCAGCCATGTTGAGTGATTCCTTCAGAGTGAACACGAGTGAATCTGACTGCAGTAGATGTGAAAGATATGAATAAAAATGATGTTATATCAGCCAGCGCACATACCTGTATTTAGTTCCTGTTTTCGGTAGAAGTCCAAAGTAGTCGATTGTCGAGTTCACGCGCGTGATCATAGCAACTAAACCTATGCGCGTGAACTCGACAATCGACTACTTTGGACTTCTACCGAAAACAGGAACTAAATACAGGTATTTGCGCTGGCTGATATAACATCATTTTTATTCATATCTTTCACATCTACTGCAGTCAGATTCACTCGTGTTCACTCTGAAGGAATCACTCAACATGGCTGGGCACTTGTAATGACACACCACGGATGATAAGACTAAGAACTGGTTAAGTTTAAAACTTGCCCATTCAAGTCAATAGGGTGTACATTTTAAAAAGAGGATAACACGGTGTAGGCAAACACCGATTTTTGTCGTTGTTCTCTGTATTGACAGCACTCCAAATTTACTAAAAATTGAGCTCAATGTTAAAATTGACCGGAGTTCTCCTTTAATTGAAGCCTTTAAAATGACTTTAAAATTCAAGATATCAGGGCAAAAATTAGTTTGTCTGGTATTTATATCATATGATCGGGCCTATAGGTGCACAGTATCACACGAGTGCTGTTGTCCTGAATAGCGCAAATGTGATATTTATTTTACACAGCAGTTCAATAAATTTAATATGGTGTTATTTTAGACATAATATTGTCTTTTTTTGCTTAATTTTGTCTAGAGAAATATTAAATATAAAGTCAGAGCTACACACAGCGATGTTTCTGAATGAATCCTCGTTTTGAGCGAATCAATCGCGTGAACCAATGATTCAATGACTCGTTCATAAAGAGCCATTTACTTCATTCCTGAGCAAATCAGCCGTTTGAACGAATCGAATGAATGAATGATTCAATGACTTACTCATTTAGATATTTACTGCCACCTACTGGCAGTTTGTTTCATATTTAGAGTATAATTATAATTTTTTTTAAACCCATTAAAAGTATAGTTCACTCCAAAAATTTTTTATTGTCATCATATACTCACCCTGATGGCTGTTGGAGCCTAAAAGTTAACGTGTAATACATTCTATGTTAAATCAAATAAAACATTTATTTATATTTCTATAACTACTTTTTGTAATGTTTATTTTATACATTTCTTGTTTAACACAATGACTTTAAACGCACTTTTGGGGTGTAATTTCTCAACCAAATTTTATGTGCGATTAGATTAATCGCCCACCAACTTGTAATTTGATTTTTTTTATATATATATTGTCCTCAAGCACAGTGATGATGTTTAATTTGGTATTGGTTTTTATTAGTAATTTTAGTGTAGGTTCACCCAAAAATAATGTTTGAGTTTCTGTTCCAAGCCTGTATGTCTGAGAAAGAGATCGGGTGCTTGTACTGTCAAGCTCCAAGAAAGACACGCACCATAAACCGTTCCAATGACTCCAGAACTTTTAGTCCATGTGATCTGATCTTTGTGTGTGTCCTTGTTTGAGCTTGGCAGTATGAACTCTTTTATGAGGTCAGAATGACATGAGAGCAAAGTAAATCCTTATTTTGAGGTGAATTATTCCTGTTAAATGGCGTCCTTTACTGCTGCTTTGGGCTTTGTTGTGAATCTGTGCATCTTGTGATCTCCAGGAAGCCGAGTTAAACCACCCAGAGCTGCTGAACCTTTCAGAAGACATCGAGGCCTGTGAGAAAGCGGCCGGGTAACACAACCGTTGTTATCTGAGTGTGTGTGTCACGAGATCAGCGCCGTCATTTAAGTCTCAACTGCTGTGTGTGTGTTGTGTGTGTGTTCTTTCAGCGTTAATCTGGAGTCGATTCAGGCAGAAACAAATAATCTTCTAAAAAGACTAAAAGATGCAGGAAAAAAGGTGTCTTCATCAGTTGAGGACGTCAAGGAGCAGTTTTTAGAAGTTATTGAGGTAGAAACACTTAATTAAACTGATATATATATATATTATATATAATTTTAAAACCCTTAAACTTATAACCCTTAACCTTTATAACCCTTATAATATATTTGGTAATCAAAATGACATATTTAAAGTCCCCCCTGTGGTGAAAATCCAGCTTTTAATGTAGTTTGTGTCTATGTGATGTTATTAATATACGCTTTAACACACACATGTGTAAGTTCATAAGTGGACAGCATTGCTGAGTATTTTCTGCTTAAAACTGCAGTGAACCAAAGACAGTCTCAAAAACACGGTTTGAAATCGCTGGTGTTTCTGACGTCACACACTACCTTGACCAATCAGATCAACGTGTGATCGTCAACCAGTGGATCTCTGAGTGAGTGGAGGCGGGGCTCATTTGCATATTTATATAACCACGCATACTAAATGAGGCAAGCGTGTCGAGTTACATTCAAGATATTTTAAGGCATCAAGATTTATTAAATATGTAATTTTGGTGATCAAAGATAAAATTGTTGACTACAGGGGGACTTAAATAAATTATTTTCACAGGACAAAAAGCTTAATGCCTTAAAATAGCTTGAATGTAACTCTAAACCCTTTCTTTATTTAGTATACGTGATTTGAAAATGCAATTAGCCCCGCCTCCACTCACTCACTCAACTGTAGTAAGCGCTGCACAATGGCAAGTGGAAATATTGGTTTAATTCAGTCATGTTTGAACTAGAAACTGATTCCTAGGAAGAGTGAATTATACAGGCTCGTCTACAGGTCGATGTATCAGAATGGTGATGCGTTTTATGTACTTTACACATAACAGTAATTGACCATGTTATCAAACAGCTAATAATGTGTTGCTAATGTTACACAAACCATGTTCCCGTTCGCCATCTCCGAGTCAGACAGCTGCCTTCTAACAATCAGCATCCTTAGAAGCGCTTTGAACATCATCGAAAGTCCGTGGAGAAAAGCCCCGCCCACTCGTGACGAGATTGGCTACATGTTTGTGACGTCAGAAACACCAGCGATTTCAAACCGTGTTTTTTGAGACTGTCTTTGGTTCACTGCAGTTTTAAGCAGAAAATACTCAGCAATGCTGTCCACTTATGAACTTACACATGGTGTGTGTTTAAAGCAGATTAAAAACATCACATACACACACACACAACATTAAAAAGCGAGTTTTTCACCACAGGGACTTTAATACATTTAAAAATGAAATTGTGAATACTGCTTTCTATTTTAATATACAGGTGAAAGTCGAAAAATTAGAATATTGTTCATTTATTTCAGTAATTCAACTTAAAAGGTAAAAACTAATATATTATATAGACTCATTACATGTAAAGTGAGATATTTCAAGCCTTTATTTGTTATAATTTTGATGCTTATGAAAACCTTTTCACAATATTCTAATTTTGAATTTGGGGTGTTCATAATCTGTAAGCCATAATCATCAAAATTATAACAAATAAAGGCTTGAAATATCTCACTGCATGTAATGAGTCTATATAATATATTAGTTTCACCTTTTAAGTTGAATTACTGAAATTAACGATATTCTAATGTTCAGAGTTTAACCTGTATATAAAAAAGAGATGTATTCGACAAACCACAACTTGCTATTGTTTCTAACTGCCGTATATGAATGAGTGTCATCCATGCTGCTTCCTGATGTGTCTGTAGAGGAACCTGACGGCGTGTACGGCTCTGGAGGAGCGCTTTACAAACATCGACAGCAGGAAAGGAGATCTGGCTCAGTATCTGTGTGAGGATGTGGTTCAGCTCTCGCTGGATGAGCTCTTCAGCACACTCAAGACCTTCCGGCAGCTCTTCCTCAAAGCCTTAAAGGTCTGTGCTGTCAGTGGCTTGATCCGGCCGCACCCGATCATCCGATTACCTGAGCACCGATTAAACTCTTCCTTCCTGCAGGAGAACCAGAACCGTAAAGAACAAGCGGCCAAAGCCGAGAAGAGAAAGCAGCAGCTGGCGGAGGACGACTCCAAGAGACAGAAAGGAGAAGATGGGAAGATAAGTGAGTCGTTAATATAATTAACCGATGTATGTCCGTTTTATTGTGTTTGTATGATGTCATTACGCTCTCGTCACATTCAGTTCAGACTCTCAGCGCAGACCAGACATCATTTATTCAGCGGTGGAAGAATACAGCTGTTCAAGAAACCGTTAATGGGACCGAATGTTATACTCGAGCCCCTTGAAGCCGTGTTTTACAGTGGATTTAGAACGGCTAAGGGGCGTTGTTAGGCACGGCGAGGAGCGGATTTTTTAAAATCCACTGTAAAACACGGCTTATTGCTTTTATAAAACAGTTACTCCATAAAAATATTTATTTTATTCCTAAAATAATCACCAGCAACAAAAAATATAACGTTATAACACATTTATTCCTCCGCCAAGCAATGTAGTTCCAGAGAGGTTTGCCAAGCAACACATGCAGCAACAAACGGCAGTCGCACAGTAACACTAATGTAATGCGGTCACAGGTGTGTGTGTGTGTGTGTGTAACACTAATGTAATGCGGTCACAGGTGTGTGTGTGTGTGTAACACTGATGTAATGCGGTCACAGGTGTGTGTGTGTGTAACACTGATGTAATGCGGTCACAGGTGTGTGTTTGTGTAACACTGATGTAATGCGGTCACAGGTGTGTGTGTGTGTAACACTGATGTAATGCGGTCACAGGTGTGTGTTTGTGTAACACTGATGTAATGCGGTCACAGGTGTGTGTGTGTGTGTGTGTAACACTAATGTAATGCGGTCACAGGTGTGTGTGTGTGTAAACACTGATGTAATGCGGTCACAGGTGTGTGTGTGTGTAACACTGATGTAATGCGGTCACAGGTGTGTGTGTGTGTGTAACACTAATGTAATGCGGTCACAGGTGTGTGTTTGTGTAACACTAATGTAATGCGGTCACAGGTGTGTGTGTGTGTAACACTAATGTAATGCGGTCACAGGTGTGTGTTTGTGTAACACTGATGTAATGCGGTCACAGGTGTGTGTTTGTGTAACACTGATGTAATGCGGTCACAGGTGTGTGTTTGTGTAACACTGATGTAATGCGGTCACAGGGGCGGCAGTGGCTCAGTGGTTCATGTAGGTTGTCTACAACTGAAAGGTTGGTGGTTCGATCCCCGGTTCCACTGGACCAAGTGTCGAGGTGTCCATGAGCAAGACACCTAACCCCAGCTGCTCCCGATGAGCTGAGTGGCGCCTTGCACGGCTGACACCGCCGTCGGTGTATGAATGTATGAGTGAATGGGTGAATGAGAGGCAAATTGTAAAGCGCTTTGGTGGCCATGGGTCTATAAAAGCGCTATATAAATGCAGTCCATTTACCATTTACAGGTGTGTGTTTGTGTAACACTGATGTAATGCGGTCACAGGTGTGTGTGTGTGTAACACTGATGTAATGCGGTCCACAGGTGTGTGTTTGTGTAACACTGATGTAATGCGGTCACAGGTGTGTGTTTGTGTAACACTGATGTAATGCGGTCACAGGTGTGTGTTTGTGTAACACTGATGTAATGCGGTCACAGGTGTGTGTTTGTGTAACACTGATGTAATGCGGTCACAGGTGTGTGTGTGTGTAACACTGATGTAATGCGGTCACATGTGTGTGTTTGTGTAACACTAATGTAATGCGTTCACAGGTGTGTGTGTGTGTAACACTAATGTAATGCGGTCATAGGTGTGTGTGTGTAACACTAATGTAATGCGGTCACAGGTGTGTGTGTGTGTGTGTAACACTAATGTAATGCGGTCACAGGTGTGTGTGTGTAACACTAATGTAATGCGGTCACAGGTGTGTGTGTGTAACACTAATGTAATGCGGTCACAGGTGTGTGTGTGTGTAACACTAATGTAATGCGGTCACAGGTGTGTGTGTGTAACACTAATGTAATGCGGTCACAGGTGTGTGTGTGTGTAACACTAATGTAATGCGGTCACAGGTGTGTGTGTGTGTAACACTGATGTAATGCGGTCACAGGTGTGTGTGTGTGTGTAACACTGATGTAATGCGGTCACAGGTGTGTGTTTGTGTAACACTGATGTAATGCGGTCCACAGGTGTGTGTGTGTGTAACACTAATGTAATGCGGTCACAGGTGTGTGTGTGTGTAACACTAATGTAATGCGGTCACAGGTGTGTGTGTGTGTGTGTGTAACACTAATGTAATGCGGTCACAGGTGTGTGTGTGTGTGTGTGTAACACTAATGTAATGCGGCCACAGGTGTTTGTGTGTGTAACACTAATGTAATGCGGTCACAGGTGTGTGTGTGTGTGTGTAACACTAATGTAATGCGGTCACAGGTGTTTGTGTGTGTAACACTAATGTAATGCGGTCACAGGTGTGTGTGTAACACTAGTGTTACACACCTGTGACCGCATTACATTAGTGTTACACACACACCTGTGACCGCATTACATTAGTGTTACACACACACACCTATGACCGCATTACATTAGTGTTACACAAACACACACATGTGACCGCATTACATTAGTGTTACACAAACACACACATGTGACCGCATTACATTAGTGTTACACACACACACTAATGTAATGCGGTCACATGTGTGTGTTTGTGTAACACTAATGTAATGCGTTCACAGGTGTGTGTGTGTAACACTAATGTAATGCGGTCATAGGTGTGTGTGTGTAACACTAATGTAATGCGGTCACAGGTGTGTGTGTGTGTGTGTAACACTAATGTAATGCGGTCACAGGTGTGTGTGTGTAACACTAATGTAATGCGGTCCACAGGTGTGTGTGTGTGTAACACTAATGTAATGCGGTCACAGGTGTGTGTGTGTGTAACACTAATGTAATGCGGTCACAGGTGTGTGTGTGTAACACTAATGTAATGCGGTCACAGGTGTGTGTGTGTAACACTAATGTAATGCGGTCACAGGTGTGTGTGTGTGTAACACTAATGTAATGCGGTCACAGGTGTGTGTGTGTGTAACACTAATGTAATGCGGTCACAGGTGTGTGTGTGTGTGTAACACTAATGTAATGCGGTCACAGGTGTGTGTGTGTGTAACACTGATGTAATGCGCTCATAGGTGTGTGTGTGTAACACTAATGTAATGCGGTCACAGGTGTGTGTGTGTGTGTAACACTAATGTAATGCGGTCACAGGTGTGTGTGTGTGTGTAACACTAATCAATGTAATGCGGTCACAGGTGTGTGTGTGTGTTTGTGTAACACTAATGTAATGAACTCACAGGTGTGTGTGTGTGTGTGTAACACTAATGTAATGCGGTCACAGGTGTGTGTGTGTGTAACACTAATGTAATGCGGTCACAGGTGTGTGTTTGTGTAACACTAATGTAATGCGGTCACAGGTGTGTGTGTGTGTGTGTAACACTAATGTAATGCGGTCACAGGTGTGTGTTTGTGTAACACTAATGTAATGCGGTCACAGGAGTGTGTTTGTGTAACACTAATGTAATGCGGTCACAGGTGTGTGTTTGTGTAACACTAATGTAATGCGGTCACAGGTGTGTGTGTGTGTGTGTAACACTAATGAATGCGGTCACAGGTGTGTGTTTGTGTAACACTAATGTAATGCGGTCCACAGGTGTGTGTTTGTGTAACACTAATGTAATGCGGTCACAGGTGTGTGTGTGTAACACTAATGTAATGCGGTCACAGGTGTGTGTGTGTGTAACACTAATCAATGTAATGCGGTCACAGGTGTGTGTGTGTGTTTGTGTAACACTAATGTAATGAACTCACAGGTGTGTGTGTGTGTGTAACACTAATGTAATGCGGTCACAGGTGTGTGTGTGTGTGTAACACTAATGTAATGCGGTCACAGGTGTGTGTGTGTGTGTAACACTAATGTAATGCGGTCACAGGTGTGTGTTTGTGTAACACTAATGTAATGCGGTCACAGGTGTGTGTGTGTGTGTGTGTAACACTAATGTAATGCGGTCACAGGTGTGTGTTTGTGTAACACTAATGAGTTAGTGTGTGTTTGTGTAACACTAATGAGTTAGTGTGTGTTTGTGTAGTGTGTTTGTGTAACACTGAGTTAGTGTGTGTTTGTGTAACACTAATGTAATGCGCTCACAGGTGTGTGTGTGTGTGTGTGTGTAACATTAATGTAATGCGGTCACAGGTGTGTGTGTGTAACACTAATGTAATGCGGTCACAGGTGTGTGTGTGTGTAACACTAATGTAATGCGGTCACAGGTGTGTGTGTGTGTAACACTAATGTAATGAACTCACAGGTGTGTGTGTGTGTAACACTAATGTAATGCGGTCACAGGTGTGTGTGTGTGTAACACTAATGTAATGCGGTCACAGGTGTGTGTGTGTGTGTGTAACACTAATGTAATGCGGTCACAGGTGTGTGTGTGTGTGTAACACTAATGTAATGCGCTCACAGGTGTGTGTGTGTGTAACACTAATGTAATGCGGTCACAGGTGTGTGTGTGTGTTTGTGTAACACTAATGAGTTAGTGTGTGTTTGTGTAGTGTGTTTGTGTAACACTGAGTTAGTGTGTGTTTGTGTAACACTAATGTAATGCGCTCACAGGTGTGTGTGTGTGTGTGTGTGTAACACTAATGTAATGCGGTCACAGGTGTGTGTGTGTAACACTAATGTAATGCGCTCACAGGTGTGTGTGTGTGTAACACTAATGTAATGCGCTCACAGGTGTGTGTGTGTGTAACACTAATGTAATGCGGTCACAGTGTGTGTGTGTGTAACACTAATGTAATGCGCTCACAGGTGTGTGTGTGTGTGTAACACTAATGTAATGCGGTCACAGGTGTGTGTGTGTGTGTGTGTGTAACACTAATGTAATGCGGTCACAGGTGTGTGTGTGTGTGTAACACTAATGTAATGCGGTCACAGGTGTGTGTGTGTGTAACACTAATGTAATGCGCTCACAGGTGTGTGTGTGTGTGTGTGTAACACTAATGTAATGCGCTCACAGGTGTGTGTGTTTGTGTAACACTAATGTAATGCGGTCACAGGTGTGTGTGTGTGTGTGTAACACTAATGTAATGCGGTCACAGGTGTGTGTGTGTGTGTAACACTAATGTAATGCGCTCACAGGTGTGTGTGTGTAACACTAATGTAATGCGGTCACAGGTGTGTGTGTGTAACTAATGTAATGCGGTCACAGGTGTGTGTGTGTGTAACACTAATGTAATGCGGTCACAGGTGTGTGTTTGTGTAACACTAATGAGTTAGTGTGTGTTTGTGTAACACTAATGAGTTAGTGTGTGTTTGTGTAACACTAATGAGTTAGTGTGTGTTTGTGTAGTGTGTTTGTGTAACACTAATGTAATGCGCTCACAGGTGTGTGTGTGTGTAACACTAATGTAATGCGGTCACAGGTGTGTGTTTGTGTAAACACTAATGAGTTAGTGTGTGTTTGTGTAACACTAATGTGTTTGTGTGTGTTTGTGTAACACTAATGTGTTTGTGTAACACTAATGTAATGCGCTCACAGGTGTGTGTGTGTAATTTACAATGGCTTTGAACGCAATGTAAACTTGCAATTGCAGTTCCTTTATACTTTTTTAAATGTATGTATATTATTCTGTGGTGGAGAGCATCTTCCATATGTTCCCCTAACCGAAGCGCATGTTCTGTGGTTGCAGTCCGGAGACGGCCCGTGCCGCAGGACGACGGCTGCATCGTCGATCATCTCCTGGCGGATATCCGGAAGGGTTTCCATCTGAGAAAGACTCGTCCCAGGTGCGAAACGGAAAGTGCCTCCTCTAGTGAAATGCATAGGGATACGGGACCGCCCGGTAAGAACACGCTCCCGTCCGGCTCTCCACCGGCTCCACTGTCTCAAACGCGTCTGTCCGTTGCTCCTCTGGCTTGTGCGCTGCTGTCTATATAGTGAGTGGATTAAAGGGGAAGCGATTTGACTTGATCTTCTGAGTTTAATGAATGATAAAAAACACTGTAACTTTCACCGCAGTCCAAAAAGAGTTTTAAATTGTAACTTAATAAAAGTTTCTGACATATGACGGCATCATGTGACCCCTTTAAAGTAAAAGCGTGTTTTGCTGGTCCAGTCACTTATAGTCTGTGCGGGAGCGGTTTAGACCTTTGGGATTAGAGCCAGATTCCTCACGCCAATCAGCCAATCGGCTTTGCTGCTTCTCTTCTTGGCTTCTGATTGACAGCTCAGACTGGTGTGAACCACCAATCACATGCCAGTGATACTAAATGCTTCATTAACAAACATGCAAAAGGGTAGTTGACATGTTTATTTTTTCAACATTAAGTTTAGGTCAACACATGCTTGTTTAAGAGAAGTATTATATTTAAATCATATATTATATATAAATGAATTCACCATTTTTTTTTGGATCAGGTTTTTTAAACGAAATCGCTAATGTGAATAAGTGATGCGGTTTTTCCATCAAAAATGAGTTTGGTGTAACATTTGAAAGGAAAGAAATTCAGTTTTTTTCTGAATTCATTTGTCTTTTTTTTGTGTGTGAAGTATTACAATTGTAATATTTCATATTTAGTATTTCTTATTATTTTACAGTAATATTGATATAAAATCAAACATTTTACAGTAATATTGATACATTTTACAGTAATAATATATAATCAACATTTTACAGTAATATTGATATATAATCAAACATTTTACAGTAATATTGATATATAATCAACATTTTACAGTAATATTGATATATAATCAATATTTTACAGTAATATTGATATATAATCAACATTTTACAGTAATATTGATATATAATCAAACATTTTACAGTATTATTGATATATAATCAACATTTTAACAGTAATATTGATATATAATCAAACATTTTACAGTAATATTGATATATAATCAAACTTTTACAGTAATATTGATATAGAATCAAACTTTTACAGTAATATTGATATAGAATCAAACATTTTACAGTAATATTGATATATAATCACACATTTTACAGTAATATTGATATATAATCAAAACTTTTACAGTAATATTGATATAGAATCAAACTTTTACAGTAATATTGATATAGAATCAAACATTTTACAGTAATATTGATATATAATCAAACTTTTACAGTAATATTGATATAGAATCAAACTTTTACAGTAATATTGATATAGAATCAAACATTTTACAGTAATATTGATAAAGAATCAAACATTTACAGTGATTATATATCAATATTACTGTAAAAGTTTGATTATATATCAAAATACCTAAACCTAAATTTCTTTTAGGTTATTAATTATTTTATTTTTTTATAGGGCTGCATGATTAATCAAAATAAAACAAAATCGCAATATGGCTGCTTTAAAACAAAGCGTTTTTACCGTCAAAATAAGTTTGAAAATGAAAATTGACAAATATTTGTATTGGAATTTTTACGTTTGTATTGTTAAAGTATTATATTATCATCAGTTTGTTTTCTTAAATACTTGATTTTTACAGCGAAATATTAGTTATTTATTTTGTATTTTTTATTTGAGTTATATTGATAATCACAAACCAGCACCGCAAGCCTGGTGCTTTTTCTTTTAAATAGCATTTTAAATCACAATTTTTATAAAAATCGTGATTAGATATATTTTATTTCCCTAAATCATGCTACTCTGCCTCTCTACCTTCACTAGTGCATTTCCAACAGTCCTGCAGTGAGACCGATCTGTGGAAGTTCCTATTCCATGTAGTCGCTCGATTTATATCCATAAAACTGCATGTGCATAATTATTAAAGATGATCCTTAGTGTCACACGCAGGACTCTGATGTCAACTACCCAGACACAAGCTGTGCGCTGCATGTGAACTGAGTTATATTCTGCAGAAAACGTTTTGTATATTTGTGTAAGCCGACTCAAACCGCTGCTGTGCTTCATGCTGACGTCTCCATTCTCTAGTCAACACACTCTTGTGTTCTTGACAAACCCATCTCTTCTCCTCCCGAAGCAGCAAGTGTCAGGTCTGTCGACGACGAAGCTGGATCCTCCGTGGTCGAAATCCTGGACTCCACGCCAGAAGATCCAGGCAAAAGTTGCGGCACCAATCCCAGAACTGAAGCGTCTTCGCTGGGTGACGGTGAGCCAGAGATCCTTCCTTCAGACGTGAAGCAGCTTCAATCTCCAGAACCCATCACTGAGGTCAACTCCACGGTCACTGATGCCCCACTGAACCCGAGAACTGAGGTCAACTCCACGGTCACTGATGCCCCACCGAACCCCAGAACTGAGGTCAACTCCACGGTCACTGATGCCCCACCGAACCCGAGAACTGAGGTCAACTCCACGGTCACTGATGCCCCACCGAACCCGAGAACTGAGGAGAACCCTTCCACAGACACACCAGCGCACGAGCAAACCACTGTACATCAGCCCGCCGCTTCACCCAGCCGTACAGACCCGCCACATCTCACCCGTAATGCAGACATCGGGTCTGTGGAGGATGGTTCTGCACCTGACCCTTCACACGCTAATACTGACCCGAAAGCAAGCGGCGGATGCGACGAGAATAAAGACACACGTGTGGGCGAGCCGCTTCAGCCGAGTAACAAGTCGCCGGGAAACGGTGTCGAGACGCATGATGATGTAGACGGAGTGACACCACAAGCCCCGCCCACTCCCCCTGTAGGCCCCGCCCACCGGAAACCTGAACATAAGAAACATTTCCTCCAAAGAAACAAAAAAAGCAGTAATGAAGGTAATCTATTTATGTGTCTAATAAAGGTCGTGTTTGTCAGCACTGCTGCTTGAAGTTGAAAGTGTCCGATGTGTTTTTAAAACATTTAGTGGGCAAACACTGTAAATATTTACTTGATGAATAAAATATTTACAGTTACTATTTATAATATTTAGTGCTGGGCAATGATAATCACATCCAAAATAAAAGTTTGTTTACATAATATAGTGTGTGTGTACTGTGTATTTTGTGTATATACAAGTACACACACATGCATTTGTATATATTTAAGAAAAAATGATTTATATATAAAATATTTATTTTCTATTTATATATATATAAATGCAAATATTTCTTATATGTATGCGTGCATATATATATATATATATATATATATATATATATATATATATACATACATACACACATACACACACGGTACACACACTTATATTATGTAAACACAAAATTGTATTTTGGATGCGATTAATAGTTTTGCTCAGCACTAATATTTTAACGTCAAGCTGCTGGGATATTTCTGGAAAATTCTGAAATGCATTTTCCTGCCGTTCACAATCCCAGATATTTTGTTTGAATGTCATAAAAACACGTTCAGGTCACATTTCAACCCAAGATCAAAAGAGAATGGCTATTCATTAAAAGAAAAAGAAAAATTTTATGCATATTTTAGTTATTTACAATTAGCATAAAGCACTACAAATAACATGCTATATTTAAATATTTAAAATATATATTTTAGTTAAAATATATATATATATATATATATATATATATATATATATAATTTAGTAAAATTATATACATTTTTAGTTCACTTTTTAAATTGTCAATATAAATTTTATTTATTTAACATAATACATTTTATACATTTTACATTTATTACATTTAATTATTATATTGTTTTTTTAGTCTTTTTTTATTTATTTAATTGATTTTATATTTAAAATGTATTAAAAATAAAATTTTTGCTTTTTTAAATTTGGTCTTTACTTTTTATTTTATATATATATATAATATATAAACTTTTTTTCAGTTAATTTTATTTAATGTTCAGTTAGTTGTATTTAATGTTCAGTTAATTTTATTATTATTAATTTACTTTTAATTTTTGTTTACATTTACATATATTTTATATATAATAAAAAAAAGAGTAGCCTATAATAACTGTCACAATGGAAAAAATGAATCCTTGTTCTAAAAACATGCTTTTGATTTTCGGTTGAAACGACTGACATTTTCTGGACATGTTTTTTGAATTGCATTACATTTTTTTTATTGTCAATTGTCATTTAAAAAAAAGACGACCAATGACAATTCCTGAAACGATTAACACTCGTTCTGGCTAAATGTGTGTGTTCTGCTTTATATAGTCAGATGTGTGTGTATCTGGCATTAGTGCTGTAGAGAGCATCATTACTTCAGCGTGTCTCTTTCTCTTTGACTCTCTGAAGTCGAGGGTAACACAGGCAATGGACGCTCTAAAAAGGCTTGTGTGTTGCAGTAAGGTAGGAGAACTGAGCCTCCTGCTCGAACCCGCCTAACCGATCTCTACTGACCCGTCCTCCAGCTGTTATTAACATCTGTCTCGTGATGGAGATCCGCCTGTGTCTGTCCTCAGGCCTCAAACTCTCTCTGGTTTGTCCTGGACACAATCATCTGTTTGTCTTGTATGAATCCGTTTTTGTCTCATAACTGATTCCATTTCTTTGTGTTAACAAAGATCTCTTTATTGTGTTAAAGGGGCTGAGTGTAGAGTATTCAGAAACCCTTGTTTTTAGCGCCACCGGTGGCCGTCCAGTGAACTGCAGCACTTTATTTTATGATTTTTTGAACGCTAGTGTAAGGATAGTATCTGTCATTGTTTAAAAAGTGTTTTCTATGTGAATATATAGTAAAGTGTAATTTATTCCTGTGATCAAAGCTGAATGTTCAGCATCATTACTCCAGTCTTCAGTGTCACATGATCCGTCAGAAATCAGTATAATATGATGATCTGATGCTCAAGACACATTTATGATTATTATCAGTGTTGAAAAGTTTTTTTTTGTGGAAACCGTCATACATTTATTTTTCCAGGATTCTTTAATGAATATAAAGTCTAAAAGAACAGCATTTATTTTAAATATAATCTTTTGTAACATTATAAATGTCACTTTTGATCAATTTGATGCAATTATCTCAGTGTATATTTATGTAATTGGTTTAATATAGCAGTGTTAGAAAGTGTAAATCACAGTGAAATGATTGTTTATTGACTAACAGTAAATGATTGACAGCCTGTGACCTTTAACCCGGCGAGTTTTAGGGTTTCCATCGAGACCAAACTGGGTTTTAATCTGTGAAGTGGGAAAGATAAGCAGAGCAAATAGTTTAGAAATGAGTCCAGATGTGCTGAATAAAGACTCATCAAATAGTGTGTTAAGATTTAATATTGTTTTCTGGATAGGAGTGTTTAAGAAGAGCTTAGACATTGTTTGGCAGAATATCACAAGTAATTTAGAAAAATGAGAATATGGTGCAAAAGTTCATTTATTTCAGTAATTCAACTTAAAAGATGAAACTAATATATTATCTAGACTCATTACATGCAAAGTGAGATATTTCAAGCCTTTATTTGTTATAATTTTGATGATTATGGATGACAGCTTATGAATATGAAGGAGGTTTTCATAAGCTGTAAGCCATAATCAAAATTATAACAAATAAAGGCTTGAAATATCTCACTTTGCATGTAATGAGTCTATATTAGTTTCACCTTTTAAGTTGAATTACTGAAATAAATGTAATTATTATGTAAATATGTATGTGAAAATAGTTTTTGGAGTAGAACTAAAACAAACTCATGTATTGTTGGTGTCCGCTGTGTTTCTGTATTAACCCCTTCAGTAAATGGAGCATAATAACTCAAAGCTTTTCTTAAGAGACCTCGTCGTGGTGTTAAAGTTTCTGCTACTTTGTGATTTAATGCCGATTTTCTTTGCATTTCAGGCCAAATGTTGCCGCTCAACGTTAAAACTTCTTCTTTATTTCCTCCATATTTCAGGAAGCTCCGGGAAAAAAGAGGACCAAAGGGAGACGGAGGAGTTGAGCGTGTTCCCGCCGTGATCCCGTCGGATCGGCCGGCTCCGGGAACGACTTACGGCGTACTTTATAGAAATGCACATTGTACACTGTGTATTAGAGTTTGGCCTGAAGTGTTTTTAAATGCTAAATCTTTAGATTTTGACCAAACTGTTTTAAATATTTGCACACACACTGTAAGATGCATTTATGATATTCCTAAAAAAACGTTTGTTTACACACTAGATCAGCGGGAGGAGAGAGAAAAAATGAACCCAGTGTTTCTGAAACCTTAATAAATTGCTGTTCACTATTAATATTGCCCTGAATGTAACATTTATATGTTATGAAGATGTTTCACATAAAGTATTAGTTCATTCTTATATCAATTCTGAAGTATTTATGTAATAGGCTAATATATCTCCGCAGAAGTGATGATTATATTTTGCGCTTGCAGTGATTGAGCTGGAATATTTAGTATATTTTGTGACTTTCATATTGATGTCAGGATGTATTTTCATGTATAAGGAGAAAATATCTAAATTATATATAAATAAAAATGTAAAATTGGTGTGTGAGGTTTGTCCATTGATTTGACACTCAAGCTCATTTGTTGCCATTTGAAATGCATTCAAATTTAAATGAAAGATGTTGTAATTTCGCCCTTGATCACATGCCTTCCAAGTCCCGCCCCCAAAGACATGTCAGCCAATCAAAACTCAGCCGTTAAGAACGCACAAAACGATTGAAAGGCAGAATTACAACAGGTAGAATTTACATTGGCATACAGTTTACAAATGTTTTATTATCGTGCCCCTGAAACGTCATATCGCAGTGAAGCTCCGCCCACTCACCTAACACGTGATCGTCATTAGACGTGTAGTGATCTCCAGCATCCGGAAAGCGTACCTTCTATGGGGGCCGCCATTGGCTAGCAAGCCATCACCCGCTGTTAGCATTGCATTGACTCCCGTTCATTTTTGCGTCACTTTGACAGCGAATAACTTTACATCTGAGGCGTTTAAAGACTCCATTTGTCCATTGTTTATTTCTAAAGAAACACAGCAATGTATAAAAGGCTCTTGTATCTTACGTTATGGCCCAGTAGAAGCCATTTTTGTAAAAAATAGGCTAACGATTGCGTCATAACCACGCGACTCTGTCGCACAGTCGAGAAATTACCGTATAGACAGGAGAAGCTCACAGACAATCGGGGGGACGTGGAGGCAAAATGACAAAATAATTCATCTGAATATTTACCAAAAATTTCTGCTAGCTCATGGACAGCTAATGCTCACGCTCTCCGTCTCTGCGAGATTCGGAAGAGAATGATTCAGATTTCTCTCGGCACAGCTACTAGAAGACTGACAGCTGTCACTCAGACAGGCTCACGTCACATCTACGTCGTCAAGCTCAGTTTGAGCCTGCGCAATTCGCCCAGCCTGGTCGCTGTGTCAATTTATTTTACTGTCAATGGTTGTGATGAAGCACACAAAAACACACAGATATTCATCATGTAGATATCAATTTCAGTGATATCTGTCAGCACATGATGTGGTTACTTGCATAAAATCAGCATTATCAGCTGATGTCCTATCACATGCTCAAGCTAATGTTAAAAGAAACCGATCGATAGTTCATTGTACTGGCTTCGTAACGCAATAAAAGCACGTCGACTGCGCATGCGCTGTCTTCAGAGGGCGCTCTGTGGATCAGATACCCGAATCCTCTTTGGGTTGCTTTTAAATATCCTATTAGAGACGTGCACGCTTACATGATATAATTATGTAATTTAATTTGTATAATTAAATCTATGACTCCAAGCATACAAAAAAAATCTGCTTTAGGAATCTCTATCTCGCACATCCGCCATGTTTGTAGTTTTTTAACACTTTCTATTCGTGATTGTAGTTCTAATCGAACTCTCGTAGCCGTTAGGAGCACTTCGTATTCTAACCGGAAAAAGTAGACCATATTTGCAATACTCAATTCAACATACTACGATTTGGGACATTGATTCTTATTTAGGACGGATAGGGAGACAGCATCTGATCTCTGTCCACCAGTAATCATCATCGAATGCGATTGGTTTATTCTAACCAGCGGTGAGAAAAGTAACATGTGTCACATGACGGGACCCGACTCTCTGCAGCGGTCTGGAGAATTTACACCGAGTTATGAGTTTATGACGCAGGAAAACTTTACTATATGTTGAATTGAACATCAGCAGTGAATGTGAGAACAACATGTGAGAAGTATTATTACTACCTAACAAGTTCCAAGCCGTTTCGTCCCGCCCGGATCTGAAGCAAAGAGCGTGATGGGGATCTGAAGAGCTCTTCAACCCGTGATGGGGAGTCGACTCCGAAAGAATCGATTCCTCGACTCTCAATCGACTCCAGGACGGACAGGAATCGACTACCACAGTATCGATTCTGTATTTTTTAAGACTTGAGGTGTGTTATGTTATTTACAGTCTATGTTTGGACCTCGGACACTTTCTGCTTGCCGTGACGCTGTGTTTGCATAGCCTACTTTACCAAGTGAAATAAATAAATGCAATATTTGTCAAATACACAGACTTTTCAGAAACATTTTCATTAAATTATTTATGTACTGCTTACACAGCGTTTGTTTGTATAAGAATAACGTTCAACTTAAGTCTATACTATCAATGAAATGGGGTCTACGTTTTTTTATCAGTTTTATTTTGATAAACATGACACAATATTACAACGCGACTTCATGAATAGAGCATTTACTGTTATTAAGGGGAAAAAAACAGATCTGTGATCAGAATATTCCATCCAGTACTGGAGTAGGAAAGAAGTTTTTTTATTCCTGACCCTATTTTGATTATTATTATTTTTTTTT
Source organism: Phoxinus dragarum (assembly GCA_033366665.1). NCBI lineage: Eukaryota > Metazoa > Chordata > Actinopteri > Cypriniformes > Leuciscidae > Phoxinus > Phoxinus dragarum. Next base: position 7,935 of record JARPMJ010002146.1, on the reverse strand, counting down.
CGTTTTTTTTTTTCAACTGCTTGCACACAAAATCCTTACTTGTCACACAATTTCTGAAACCTGACACACACACACACACACACCAAATCTGCAAAACCATACACCAATTCTTGCGCCTTCGACTCAGTTTTCAATTTCATAAAACACTTTTTGCAAACCACAACACACACTTCTTAATTTAACACACACAAATCTTACAGGAAGTATCTTGATTTTCTTTTTCAAACACAACCACAGCCTCACACACACACACACACACACACACACACACACACACACACACACTCACACACACACACACCTCACATGCGCAAACACATTGCTTTAAGCCTACTAAACACCAACCAATCAAGAATAGGCCTAAATAGCCCAAAGGTCGAGTAATGGGTTTTTCGGACTGTGTAATATTGTATTCACATCCACAACTTATTACAGTAAAAAATAAAATTAATTTGGTTTCAATCTTGCTTTCGTGTTTACCTTGAATTTTTCAACATCTCTCAATTACTTTCAATCTTGTAGGCTACAGAAATGTACATAAAAGCTCAAGAAGGTTTTGAATAACTGTGTGTGTGATATATCCAAAATTTAAAATTATGGCAAAGGTTTTGAGATGTGTTTGTGATATTTTGAATGCAGTTCATTTTGCAAGAGATGTGAGGCATTTTGCATTTTGTGTGTGCAATTCTTGGATTTGTGTGCAAAGTTTTGAAAATGTGTGTAAGCAGTTGAAAAAAACGTTGACCAACATTACGAGTCGGGTTTAAAGATGTTTTCTTTGGTTTGTTTTACTATTTAAAAGAGAAAAAAAAGGAAATATTACATACTTCTAGCTAAATTTCACATACATAAGCAAAAATTGAGTGGCTCTAAACCTCTCTTTTCTTTATTCAAAGATGGTCAAATACTTGGAAACTATCCAAAGCTAATCCCAAAACATTGAAAACTGTATCTCTATATTCATCCTTTTTGTCGCATTGCATTGTTCTTGGGGGTTTTTTTTTGTTACCACGGCAACTTATTTGTGTGTATCTTTTCGTCTTTTTTGTTATTTTTTTCCCATGTTTATCTGTATTGCTTTAATGCTTTGCAATGTTTAATACAAAAAAAAAGTGTTGCTGTGAAAAAACAAACAAACATTAGGAGTTGGGAATCGGAGTCGACTCCAACATTAGGAGTCGGGAATCGGAGTCGACTCCAACATTAGGAGTCGGGAATCGGAGTCGACTCCAACATTAGGAGTCGGGAATCGGAGTCGACTCCAACATTAGGAGTCGGGAATCGGAGTCGACTCCACCAAACCCTGAATCGAACCCCTCCTCGTCTATGAGCGTCTGGGCGCGCACACGACAGCTGTCATTGCACTGGTTCCTCAGGACTCGCCATCATGTCTCTGGGCTGGTCCGGGAACGACCACAAGAGCTACTCGAACCCGCCGACGGGCGCCTTGAAACGGCCGAGGAACGACTCGGGGAACAAAGTGTCGGTGGTCCTGGGCGCGCAGTGGGGCGATGAAGGCAAAGGGAAAGTTGTCGATTTACTGGCGACTGAGTCCGACGTCGTGTGCAGGTGTCAGGTAAATAACAGGAAAACTCAATCATAAATCACAGACAACTTTATCCGTAACTTTTTTGTTGTTGGATATATAACGATTATTAATGCAGTGGAGTATAGTATATATAAAAATTGGTTTTACTAACTGTATTTTAATTGATTACATATAATAATTAATAACATTTTAAGTCGTTATTAGCAATAATTTAATTAACAATAACAAATTGAATAGGTACCACTACAAATAACGATGCTAAAAATACTTAATATGTAACTAATTCATATAGTTATCAGGAATATTATGAATTCATATAGAATATAATTATAGCGAACTGTCGTGCTTTTTAGTTAAATTTAATTCTTACTTTGCTGATATGCTGAATATGTCATATCTCAAGTTTATAGAAATAGCCTACAACTGAACTGAGCATACATACAAATAAGAAATATGTTTATTGGACAGAATTTTTTTAATATATATTGTCCATTAGACATTTCTTATTTCTATACATGCTCAGTTCAGTTATATTTTGATACATGAGATGTGATGCATATATTGTTTGTGTTTGTGACTTTGATAATGTTAAGACTTAATGTTTTGACTTTAGTTTGGATCATGCATTTGAATTGATGGATATCTCTGCATGTTCTGGTCATTGACAAACCCTAATAATCAGTCTAAATCTGAAAATGTGCACTATCAGACTCATTATCATTATTAATCACATGCAAATGCATTGCTTTATATAGCATTAAGTATTCTGAACAATCCGAGGCTTTCTTTCATTGGAGCCGCTGTGAGTCTGTAGTCTCTGAATGTCAGTCCCAGAATTCCTCTCTGCCCTTCGCTGAACTCACATTCCCGGCGTTCCTGGACATGTGAGAAGGGCACGACTCTGGATAGAGGATCATTCCCGAGGTGTGTGTCCTGCTCTGGACTCGGTGTGTGTCGGAGTAAAGGCCAAGCCGGCCGCCTGGAGTCGCATTTCCAGGTCTCGCGATTGTAAATTTGGAGCTAGAAGAACCTTTAAGTTGTTGATGAGGTTTTGCTCCTCGGATTGAGTTTCTGTTGACGGCAACAGATAATAATGCAATGCGTGCCAAACTGCCAACCTCATATTCTCTGTCGTGCAAAGAAATTATGAGGAAGGATTTTTACAGTTAAAAATACAAAATAAAAAACTCTACATTTGGTATCTGACAAAATGATTCTCAGGCCGTGCGCACTAAACGGCTCTCTTTCATGTCTTCTTGCACGTGAGCGGACAAATTCACACAATATTATGTAAAAAATAACGAGTATCCTAGTAAACATAGTCGATTATGTCTTAAGTGAACGTAAACAGTTGAGAAAGTAAACGTGTGTGAGTATCAGTGTGTTAGATCGGTGCATTCGCTCTTAAAGTGACAGCAGCCTAATAATCCTCATAATCCTAATAATCCTCATAATCCTAATAATCCTCATAATCCTAATAATCCTCATAATCCTCATAATCCTCATAATCCTAATAATCCTAATAATCCTCATAATCCTCATAATCCTAATAATCCTCATAATCCTCATAATCCTAATAATCCTCATAATCAAACGACAGAGACAATCACTCACCACTCTTGACTGAATAACTTTTTTAAGGATAATAAGGATTTAATTTATACAGTGAAGTTATTTTACATTTGCTTACTTTATTAAATTTCTGTTCCTGAAAACTACCATTAGACCTGAAAAGCACTGTTTATTTAATTTGTATTTTTGTTATATTGTATTTATTTGGGCTTTTGCTTGCAATTGGATTATTTGTACTTATTTTATTACTGACTCTTTACTTGTGTTTCATAATGTTTTAAATGTATAATACCGTAGCTATGCTAGTAGTTTTAGCTGTTGTATCGAAATTGAAATAGAGAATTGTGAATTTTCACTTGCTAAAATTTTGCTGTCTTTACTGCCAGCTTTTGCAAAAGCAGTTTAATGGCTGTTAGAAAAGTATATTTATGGCCGGGTAGTGTTGTCACGTTACCAAAATTTCAGTATTTGGTACCAATACCAGTGAAAATCCACGGTTCTCGGTACCAAATTCGGTACCAAAGCTTAATTTACATTAAATTTACATATATTAGCGTACAAGTGTATATCACAGTTACAGAGATGAAAACTGCAGTATTAAAAACACTTTACAATAAGATTCCATTTGTTAGATAACATTAGATAAAATGACCTAACAATAAACAATAGTTATGAAGATCTAAAATTTAATCTTTCAATATAATTTCATTATTTAAATAGAGTGTATCTGTATTATTATTCTTTATTGGTATTCATGATCAGTTGTATTATCTTGTGGAGTTTAAATGCATGTGTTTGAATGCATGAAGAGACTATAGATAGCATAATGTGAGGATCACATGTCAGACAGAGGGAAGCTATATTCTGCTAAGGGTGTACAGTGTACAACAGTTTCCACTGATGCAAGCATATCACCAATGTAAACAACAAGGATAGTTCTTAATATGGAAGTGGAGTGTGACATGTTGAAGATGACATATAGGTTTCAATTTTAAGAAGCTCAAAGCAACATGTTTGTTACCTTATACGGAAGCTGTAAGTCTGTCTGTGATGTATATAAGCTGAATTTCACTGTACCACTTCAGAGAAACACGGAAACGCATAGACCTGGCGTGAATACAACATCTTCTCAAAGTTTCTCTCCTGACATATAAGAATAAAAGATTTTTCTTGGCAAGATAACTGGTGTCTCGTCCCGTGAATCAATACCGGGGGAAAAGAGAAATAATTCTGAATCTACATTTTGGCGTCACGGACAGCAGGCTGATCGGGCATTTGTCTCATCATTTCAGGTAAGACTTTATTTTATTCTAAATAATTATAGGTCTGCCTGGTGATTAGACATTGACTGAAACTGCTTAAAAGAACTGTGTGATTCAAAGTACCAGTTGTGTTGCCAATGAATATATATGTGTCAGAAAAAAGGAAAATAATTAAATAATTTGAATTTGATGTAACTTATTTGAGTTGCTCTGGTCAGTGAACCTCTGAAATATTGAATGAAGCTGGGGAAGTCTTTTTAATTTTTGAAAAGACTTTAGAAAATGGACCTTTGTTAGAAAAAGGCCATTTGTCAAATTTGTAGAATTAGCTGTAAGGCGATTTAGCAATTAGCTTGTTATGACTGGGAGGTGGTTGAATATGATGAGACTGTAAAAACCGAGTGCAGATTTTTCTCTACATATTTCAACACACCGAAGAATCGTTTCAGAAGGGGACGAGGATAGTGTGACAAGCGGTGATTTATAGCGGTTTAAAGTGGCGGGTCTGTGCTCCGGGTTAGCTCAGTGCAGTATATAGAGATACAAAGAAACCCTAAAACGTTTAAATACGCAGAGGATTGAACCCTTAGAAGAAGGGAATCAATGTAAAAGGAGCTAGAATCGCATGCATTCTAATTTTTGACAATGAAGCTGTTCAGTGTTTGAGGAGGTTGACTGATCTGAGAGCAACTTTTAAAAATAAAAATAAAATTATATGTAGGAAAAATAAATCAATCAATTGATCTGAGACAAACAAACAAAGAAAAACATAAATTATTAGAGTTAACCTTTTTGTTTCTGTTTTTGTTTCCTTTTTCCCCTTTTTGTTCTTGAGTAAAATACGCCAGGTGGAAAGGGAGAAAAGCAGAGTGAGAAAAGCAGAGGGAGAGCAGCAGAGGGCCTCCCCTGGAATTCACACACACACATACATACATACATACACACATACACACACACACACACACGCACACAAAAATAGCCTTGCTGTTTTGAGCATACAAGACACAGAGTGACGAATACTCTGCAATGGCAGCAAGTGGCTATAATAGCAGAACAATATCTGCTTGGTACCTGGAAAGGAAAAATAAAAAGCAAGCTAAGTTTTTGAAGAAAGGATTGGACATTAACGCATCTATAGATGTGCAGTTAAGCTGGTTTGAGTCCCAGAAAGACTCCATCAAGTCAAAAGTGTTTCCAATCCTTGCCGCACATTGGATTTTAAAACAAGGTGGAATTTGTTGCGGTATCGATGGGTGCCCAACTCCACTTGTCGAAGCCATGAAGCCTCAAATTGAAGCATATAACAAATTGAACAAAATTATGTCCATTAAATGTTCAGATGGAGAAAATACAACCAGTAATGATTCATTTGATCCAGATTGGACAAATATAATAACTGAAGCTGAAAAGAAATATGCTCAAGCACCAGTGAAATCTGCAACAACTGTAACGCCGCCCCCTTACAACCCAATTTATCCAGTTTTGCCTGAACAATATATAGATTCATCTAAACCTCTGATACAGCCTCAAGCTTCGAGATCAAATGGAGGTCCAGTTGACAAAATGTATATTGCATCTGCACAAGCCGCTCCAATAATAATGAGATCTAAATCAGTTCAGCCAAACAGAGACATGCTTCGATGTACACCAGCTCGTAATTATGGATCGGACTGGGGTGAGGAGACGAGAGATGACGACATGATCACTGTTGACAAAATCGGACCTGAATTTTCTTCACCTGCTGTTAAAAGGGAAGGATCTGAACTGATGACAGAAGAGAGACCATTCACACCAGGAGAACGTCAAGCCATTCTCACAGCCCTGCCTCCTCTGAAGAGACAAGATCCAAACACAGAGTTTTGGCGAGAATTAGACTCATTAGTCGAAGCTCATCAAATGACATTAAAAGACATACACACCATTGTAAAGGCAAAAATCCCAAGAGACAGATGGGAACGCTTGCCAGCATCGATCACAACAGCCCAATGGATAGACTTGTGGGTTGATGGCCAGGGACGACCACTGGGTCTTTGGCAAGCATTAGATGAGTTCCGAAAAGAAATCCAAGAAATCTTGGGCAGCGGTAAAATTCCTTTCACATTAGTGACATTGATTAAGCAAAAGGATGATGAAACTCCAGATGAATATGCTCTACGTAAGTGGAATTCTTATGAGAGATGGGCTCTCTGTGCCAAGAAACAACCTGACAGAGATGATGTACAGTTCACTGACACACTTGTGGATGGACTTAGCGCAAAATACCAACAAGCCTTATCACTTGGAGTCAATCCAGGTGAGACATTTGATCAAATTATGCAATGGGCTGGCCGCTTAGAAATGGCTATGAGATCAAACAAAGAAGAAGGAAACAAGCCTTATCGAAGAGGAGTGGCAACAGCTCAATACAACATGGATACAAGGAAAAAGATGATTGTTTGCCTCCATTGTGGAAAGCCTGGACACGTCAGAAGAGATTGCTGGGCTAAAGGAGGTGGAGCAGAAGGTCAAGGTCAATCATTTTAAACAGGCCAGTGTAAAAAACCATGATGAAACCTCTCAAGGGAAGACGTGGACTGAAGCACAAGTCCGTCAGCTCATTGAGGGGATTATGCGTCCGCAATAGGAATCAGCGGCCCCCTGTTTTGGTAAGAAAAGAGACAATCGCCTTTTCATCAATGCATTAATAGGGGGCCACCCATGTGACATTTTGGTTGACACAGGAGCAGCAATTTCAATAACAGATTTGAACCTACCTACAACAGATGAAACAATGGAAGTTGAAGGAGTTGGAGGAGGTATCACAAAATTTCACAAAAGTATTCAAGTTCCTCTGCAAATACATGAAGATGAAGTCTTATGGACATCTTTCTGGGTGGGGCCAAATTCACAAGGAAGCCTTATTGGCATGGACATTCTTCCGTTGTTAAACATGATCATATTCACTGACAGTCGTCAGATCGCTACAACAGCTGGGATAATACCACACGAAGATCGCACATGTAACCTAAGGTCTGTTGGTACAGCAAAACCAATTATCAGAGACTGGGGGGAAAGACGGTGTGTGGGGTCTTCTGTGCAGTGTATACCCGGATGTCTGGGGCTAAACACAAATTGGATTGTGGCAAAGCCAACATTGATCCCATTGTTATTGAAGGACCGATACATGCCCCTCATAAACAATACCCCATCCGACCTGAAGCAAGACAAGCCGTGGAAGAGATAGTGGCAGACTTGGAAGCTGAAGGAATCATCAGACAAACTTCATCTACCACTAATAGTCCTGTCTGGCCTGTCAGGAAATCCGATAACTCATGGCGACTAACTATTGATTACACAAGACTTAACAGTGTAACACCAAAACCGCATCCTATTGTGGCCAATCCTGCCACCATTTTGAATGATATTCCAGGTAATGCTAAAATATTTACGGTACTAGATGTACTGTCGGCTTTCTGGTCTATACCTATTGACGAAGGATCTCAAGAGAAATTGGCCTTTACAGTGGGCGCAAAACAGTATGTTTGGAATAGACTCCCACAAGGTCTTAATCTT